>OMNN01025379.1:0-13362 GCA_900302755.1 Chromis chromis
TCTCCATGCAGTAAGACGGTTCTTGTCAATGTTTTATTATTATAGTGTTTTTGGATTCATATCACTGCTGTAATATTCTGTATTCCTTTCACTTCTGTACATGTTTAAGGTTGAGTTAATGTTTACTACTTTATTTAATGATGGGCAGTTTAATGTACAGCAAAGCATCATATTCTATAAGATCATCATGTTTGCAGCGTGATTCTCCTATGAGAACTTCATATCTCAACTCAGAAACACAGACACTGTTAGCAGCTTTGCGACACTGCACTTTACATCTAATCCAAGAGTGTTATTAAATATTTTTCCTTCAGTTTGTCACAAAACATTCCAAATGACCACAATTGGAGACGACACATTTTTTACTGAACAGACAAGGTATGAAAAATTGTAATCTGTAGCCAATTAAATCTGTCGGACAAATGTCGCAGACTAATAAGTACAATATTTGTCTCTGTGATACAAAAGAATGGAAGCAGAAAGTTGCACAATATGGAAATACTCAAGTTAAGTACATGTACCTCAAATTTGTACTTAAGTGCTCGAGTAAATGTACATAGTTACATTCCATCACCACATGGAACTTAGTAGATCTCGTAACCTGAGCATTAATCCTTCATCAGCACTCCTGTTCAGTATTTGTGTGTCTATTGTGGCTAAAAATGTACAGTAGGATAATATAAAAAAAATAAAATAAAATTACATAAGTTAATGTGTTACTCGTTAGGATGTAAAACCGAGTTGAACTCTTTCCGGAAAAGTTTGAGTATTTTTTAGTTTGTATTCCTCAAAGAAGCAAAATTACTTGAAGGACTTTGGACTGGCCATACGCTCCACATGTGGTCAAGCATTTTGTATAAACATAGAATGTGTTTTAAATCCCAGTCAAGTTCTCAGTAATTCAAAAAAGTCAGATAACGCGCTGATTCTGACAGAAAAGTAACTATTTAGTGGAAAGTCAATGTATAAATGACATTTAGCTTAAATAGTTGAGTACGAATAAGCCTGATACAGAATGTATTCTGTACATCACTGAGGCTGATGTATACTTTTACTAACTGGAAGCCATGTTGTCTTTGTGGCTGAACCAAAATAGATCCTCTGTAGGTCTTATGCCTTTAAAAGAAAAAACTGCATATGAAACCACAGGATCTTGACTTGTATATAAAACAGGTTTGTGGAACATAAGCATCCGAAGTGTAAAAGATTTGACATTGAACAACTAAACCTAAACCTTGGTTTGAAAGAATGAAATGAAGAGTAGGGTTTTCAATAATCCAGTTTCAGTTGCCTTCTGCCCGCCTGACTACATTAAAGACAGAACTTCTGTAGAACACAGGCATTGTAATGTAATCACCTACCACTAAAACAAATTTCAGATAGGCAAATAACGGCAGTCTAGGATGATAACTTCCTAATATATGCTGCAGGACTCCTGGAATGGACCATGATGATAACCAAAGCATTATGGAAATTATAAAGATTACAACGACAGCATAGTGAATAACTGTGGGTGCGCAGTCAAATTCACTACTTCTACATAGAGCAAAATTCCTGGACTATAAAATAAATGTTCTTTCCTATATAAAAATCACAAGGCAACAAAACTCCCGCCACAAAATCAAACTAACTCAGTCTTACTTCTGATATCTAAGTTTAGCTAACTTTTGCACTCTCCCCAATAATTTCCAGTTTAGTGCAGATTTGACCACTCAAACACATTTTAGCACAACTACTGAATAGTTTACACGACTGCCTCGCAGTAGCCGCGAAGCACAACACGTTGTTCCTGCTTCAAGGCAATGTCCTTCATAATGTCACAGCAATTCTCAGAAACCCACTCCCACATTCTCCTTAAAATCCATTTTGTTCGGCAGACCGGAGACGGTATCCACAAAGTGAAATCACAAACTGAGCAGGTCGAAGTATCTGTAAACATGTACCACGGCTCAACATCCTACCTCCATTGTGAGAGAAGCACCTGACCGTCAGGGGAAAATGGAGTGTGCAGAATTGATAAGGCATGCGTCAAAATACTATGACTACTAAGACTGCTGATCTACAAATAGTTTCTGTTCTTTTCAAGATAATCCAAAACTATTTTCCTGCCTTACTGATCCTAAATGTAGAATGCTGAACACATACAACCTCGTAACTCTTTGTGATCTGACATACAGCTAAGAATGAAAGCCTTGCTGCCACTAAAATGCCAAAGCAATTCATCAGTAACTCTTAATAAACAATAATCAAAAATGCCCAGTTACAGCAACAATATGTTTAAAATCTGACAGCATATAGCGTAGAGGGTGAATTTTTGACCATGGTTATGTGGCATGTTTATTAAGCTAGCCTTACTTTTTACAGCATTTATGGCAACATGGAATTTAAAGCAAGTGTCTTGTTATCATTTTTCCATTTAACTGGGTTTAGCATCAAAATAACAACTGGACTCAGCAATATCACAAAAAAAATTACAGCATTTCTGCAGCCATGAAAATTCTCAACTGAACAGATTCTGGACCACTGACCTGAAGTCGAAAACATTTCTATGAGACTTTGTCAAGGAGAACTTAAAGGCTTTATGTAAGATGCTGTTACACCTCAGAGAGAGATGGCCTGTGCTGCAGAGCCCTCTGATGGAGCAGTTCTGTCATTGGAATCACTGAGATCTTTTAAGCCTGTTATAGTATTTCACACCTCGTAACCCTACAAGGGTCTGAACGTAATTCAACACACAGCCATTAAGTAGTGAACATAACACATGTCAACATGTCATCAAAATCTACTGATTCTCCAGACATGATGAGATGTTCAATTTTTCAATCCAACTGGTGTCAAGTCTCGAGTATCTTACGCTTTGTTTGTAATTCTCTACTAGTACTAAATAGGAAGTGATAAGAAAATATCGATTCCAATTAAACTGACAAATTAACAACAGTCCAGTGAGCAAATGCTAAATTTAATCACCCAGCAAGTCTTTCATATAAAAAACTCAACATTTGACTTTGTTTTGTGTTCATTGTGGTTTCTGGGTTGCATTATCCTGTTTGTTGTGTAAAATAAGTCCTGTTTTCTAATGCAGTATGAAGGATCCTTCTCCAAGTCCAGCCCTGCAAGAAAAATAAATTCTGTTAAAGACACAAAATATTATAATGTCCAACAATAAAAGCTGCTACAGATATAAGGACGTGCCAACAGCTTTATAAGTTGTGCATTTCATGGCAGCATATTACAGAAACAATGAAAAGTAAAGGCTAAAGAGAAATAACTCATAATATTTGCAAGACAGCAAATTAGAAAGCACAAACTCTATTTCCAGTGGTATTTTTTTTCGGTGAGAATTTGCCAATTTAGTCAGGTAAACTAGAAAATAAGTCATTTTTCCTGAAACCAGATAATTCTCTTAACCACCATTTACAGATTAAGAACAGAAATATGTAACTGATCTTTTTTCAAGATACTCAGACGAGACATGAACGTATAGTTGCATGTGTACATCTTGTTGAAAATGTAATTTACACATTCTGCTCTGGCTGGAGTGCTGCTCTCCATACTGCTACTGAAGCTCCTAGCCAGGCATCACTCTCCTTGTTTATGTTCTGGTAACTAGTAAAAGGTGTTTTGAAGACAACTGAGAAGCCAGGGAATGCACAGTGGAGTGGCGTAGTAAACAACTCTGAATGTCTGTTTCAAGATAACTGCAATTGTCTCTTGCCTGGTGGCTGCTTGCACTGTGTCAAAGAATATTTACATGAAGTCTTTATCAATCTTCCTCTGTAGTCTAGCTGGTCGCTTTTTGCCCCACGTATGTGTCAGCTATAAAGTTGCTGCTGAACCGTTTTCAATCTGCTACCCCATGAAATGAACACTGACTAACCTTGGATCAGTTTGAGACTTCATTTAGCTAGTGTCTGAACTAAAACCTCTCCTGATAGGAAGCAATCCTTAGTAATTACAATGGGTCACACGTTCAGTCAGTGCTATTATATCACAATGAATGTCAGTGAGGAAAACATCAGTGTGTGTTTCAGTGTTTACCTTAGATCTGAGCAAGCTCTGCTTGTTTGTCTGCTTCAAATTCCCCTTCATTCTCATCATCCCCATTGTAGTCAGCCAGCTCCTCCTCCATGTCCTTGTCTGTCAAACAGTACAATGTGATTATTAACATGAGACACACACATATCTCTTTGTAGCACAGTGCATTTAATTCCATGTAGTTTCCAGTAAATAACCATCCCTCATTCAAACTTTACCTCTGGCCCTCAGCTGTACTTAATAAAGGACAGAAGAAACAACTCACACTATATCATACTCACTCCTTCAAGTTCTCTCTACATGCTTTTCAGTTTTATCCTATATTAACATACATACCTATATTCTCAGCCTGTTTACTCTGCTGTTGTTTATCCAAATCGACTCCACCCACTACTTGCTCATCTGCGTCGTACTCCTCTGGTTCCTCAATTTTCTGATCAATAGGATTCTCATCTGCTTTCCCTTGACCAATCAGCATGCCTTCCATCCCAGGGTCCGTTTCTGAAAAAACAAAACGCAGTTTAGTTTTACAAAAATTTCACAAACTCCCCTGAAATGTAGGGACAGCTTATAGACTACAAATAGACAATCACAGCTGCTACACAGTGAACCATGAGTTGGCCTGCTGTCTCAGCCCTATTTCACACTTCAAATAGGGCATAGACACATATGCAAAAGCAATTGTGAGGGAGATGCAGCCCTCTCTGCTTACATAACAAATGTGTATATGTGCATTGACCTCTACTTCTTGCAAATTGCTAATACACATGGCAGAAATAGCACTAATGTGACACTAGAGGAGGTTTTCAAAAATGGCCTCTGTGAGGGAAATATACCCATTTTGACCTGTGAGACTTTAGAAGAACATAGCAGACAACATTTATCCTTAAATAAGTCAATAACATCAGATTAAGCATGTTATTCTGCTATGCAAGAGCACATTAGAACTCTACATCAGCTTTGTGCATACCCACTGCACAGCTATACAACACCAGCTAAATGTGGCAAAAACAATAGAGAAAATATTGTTTTTTGATATAAACTGGCCAAACACCAGTCAGCTCAGTCAACTGTGGTTTCATCCTAATGCCAAGAGCTTTATCCTGACATCCAATCCTGATCTCCAGCTGCTATGTAGAACAGAAAGATACAGTTACTTGGAAATAATCCTTTATCTCAGTGTTTCTACTTCATGGGTCAAGACAAACAATTGGACAATGGACATGTTTGGTAGGAAAGCACATTCTTTTTAGTTCTTTACCTTCTGTCTGAGCACCCTCTTCATGAGCATCCATCACCTCCATGTCTTTATCCTCCGTCAGATTATCCTTCAGAAGTTTACTGGTCTCTCCCTCAGTCTCATCTGTTTTGACAGCTCCCTCTTGTGGTAAAAGGTCCTGTTCAGCTGCAGCATCTGAGGGAACAGACTCGGACTCTGGTTTGGAAAGATCCTTTGCTAGAGGCAGTTCCACTGGGGCATCAGGATCTGGAAAAAATAACACGGCAGAAAGCAAAGTGCAGTGTGAGCTCATGTCTTGGCATCACTAGTGTGGGATAATATGTAGAGATGTAAACATACACTAAATACACTGAATGTATAGTATGTGCATACAAATAAGTACATAATGGTGTGATTGCAGGGTTTTATTTGTTCAGTGTCAACATTCACGTTTTTTCCATTACCTTTGTCCACAATGATATCATTGGTCAGTAGTTCAGATGGTTCATTTCCTTTGGGCTCAGAGAGGCCTGGTGTGTGGCTTACAACGGTGGCTGGCTGAACTCCATCAGGCACAGTCTTAACTGGTTTGTCGTCTTTTACTGCTCCATCCACTGCGTTTTCCTGCTGAGAAGTAAACATCATTGATCCATGTTCCTTTACATCACCAAAGAAATAACTGGGTAGAAAAGGAGAAGCATCAGAAGCCCTTTCCCTGCAGGAATACTTTTCTTTCCGTTTGATTTGGCTGGACTAATAAATGCAAGCAATGGCAGCTCACAGGAAAGTAAACAACCCCTTTCAGACCTGCACTGCTTTCCATACATCTAATGGCATCTAAATGTGTCAGCCTCATGTCTGAGTAAGCACTCGGGTCACTTTCCTGTAAAGAAAATCAAGACAGTAATCTCCGTTTAGCGGTTGAATTAATGGATAGGCATGCACAAGCAATGCACTTCAAGATGTGTCATACGATTTAATTAGATGGATTTGGTGTACCATCCACTTTTGTGTTAATGACAAATATCCTGTGCGTACTGTGTCTCCTATAGATGGTGGGTAAGGACATCACTAAGCCTTTTGCTGTGTCACAGTCAAATATAAATGAATGTGTTGTGAAACAGTTTGACGGGTTTTAATAGTGCACAATATATTTAAGACAGCGGGTGTCCACAGAGCAGTAATTGATTAGGATTGATGGAACCAATATTTATTTTGTCTTAAATGGCTAAATTGACCCTGACCATCTGCCCTGTTCCCAACCCTGTAGAAAGACTCATTGCTTCTCTTGAACAAATATGGTTTACTTGCTTTCACCTGCTTCTTTATCAAACAGGGACGTCAACTAACCTGTGAGGAGACACCTGGAGGAGGGACAAGCTTCTCCATTTTCTTCTGAAATTCAAGCTTAGCAGCAGCCACTCTTTCATCACACAGCTCTTTCTGGGACAGGACCTGGGAGTGACAATGGGTCCTACACATGTGCACAAACACAGACATATAAGTTATATATTATAGAGGCAATAGCAGTTAATGGCCATGCAATATACCTGAAGCATGTGTGAAACATTATCTTTGGTTCATGCCAACTATTCACATCAAGAGAGCTGTAAGTAACTGAATGAAGATAAAACTAGAATGCACTCAAGTGAGATGCAGACCCATGCCGCATGCCTTCCTAAACATGGCAGGTAGCCCTGTGACCTTGACCTTTGACCCCAAAATTAATGGGTGACCAGGGTAGGTCAAGATGAACATCTGTGCAGAGTTTGATTGTCCTGTCTCAATTTGTTCTCGAGTTATGGTGCGGACATAGCCACACACCCGCATACAAAGATACAGACATACAGACAGACAGGCAGGCAGACAGACAGATGACAGTGACTTTGTCGGCGTGGGTAATAATTCATCTTTTTTCAAACAAACCTGTATAAATATAATTGTGTGAAGTAATCTTACATGTCATAAGTAAGTTTGTTGTTAAGAGTGTTGATGTTGCCTTGGCAGCTCTGTAGCTCCTTCTGAAGCTTCCCCAAGTCATCATTGAGTTGATTCAGCTGACCTACAGTCCACACATATAAGACATTAGGAGACAGATACAAACAGAATTGTGTCATATTTGTGTTCTGTTGGTTGTTGGCAATTTTAAAGAAATAGAGGTTAAATGCTAGCACTTACCTTTGAGTTCCTGTATGGTTTTGGTACTGGAGGAAATGTTCTGTTGCAGTGTGACCTAGAGCAAAGAGCATAGCCGCTATCAATAATCCTTCCTTTATTTCTATACAGTTTGCAGTGTTAAGTGTTTTTATTCATTCTTTTATGGCTGCAGTTCATAGACAGCAGTGTAACAACCATTTAAACTGCCAGTGGTGTTTGCTTGCACCTTTTCTTGGATGCAGGTGTTCTGGGCCCCCTCCAGTTGTCTCTTGTAGACGTTTTCTATGTGGCTGATCTGCTCCTTCTGTCTCTGGATCTCCCCCTGGAACTCATTCTTCTTCAACTCTGCTGCTCCGCGCTCTGCTGCACCACGTCGCACCTGGCCCTCCAATTCATACAGCTTAGTCTGTGCCACACACACAAAGATGAAAAGATAAGATTGGCTCAGGGATATTGACCACTTTTTGTTTTTACTGGTCATTCACCTGTGCTCAGCTCATATTATTTAGACAGTGGGCACAAGTAATGATAACATCAATCCGACTGTGCAGTGAACACTGGAAAAACACTGGGCACTGAGGAACTGACAGAATCTCAGATTATGATAATACAATATAAGCAATGCCATCTAATTGGCCTCAAGTCCACCCTGTGCTGTAATGCAAATAGGCAAGGTTCTGAATTAGTTTAGTTCCTTACAGCAACTTGCATTTTTACAGGATGTGTTCAAACTGAATAGGTTATTGTGAAAGTGGTTGTGATGGACCCATCAACATCAACCATGCAGTGTTAGTAATTCCTTTCAAATAAATCACCAACACAATGTTTGTTAAAGCTTTATTTTCTTTAATTTACATTATGATACTGTTGCCAATTTGAGTGCACGCATTTTGGTTAACATTTAGTTGTCATAATTTATCAAACCGGTTTTGAGTTGATCAAACATTTTACCTGTCTTTGTTTCTCCATGTGCTGCTGAGGGCCTGGCAAAAGGGGGAGGCGGAGTTTAAGGCAGCCTTTTATGCTGAAGCCCAGCAATTGGAAGGCACCAACTCCCAGTGCTGGGCAGGGGAGCCCTTGATGGCAGAGGCTTCAAGGACACAGCATGTGGACATTTCGTTTTGGGTTTTTGGGGTAGTATTTGTGTTTAGTATTTAGAAGTATTTTGTGTAGTATATTGTTAATTGGTGGTTGGGTATATTCTGGGGTTTAATTGTGTGGATATAGGTTTCTTTCCCCCCCTTTTTTGTGTTTGTAGGCTAGCCTGTTTGTATATATACCCCCTCTTTTGTGTCATTCCACAGGTCAGGTTTGTTTAAGTTCAGACTTCTTGTTTTGTTGACCTCAGTTTATTCAAAGGACCCAGAATTAATATTTCTGTTGTTACTTTTTCTTTGCTTAAGTATTTTTATCTTTTGCAACCATGTTTTTCTATTGATTGTTTCATTTGGCTTAATAAAGCCTTTAAAAAATGACTCCTGGGTTCCTGCTCTTGCTGCTTGGTCCCTGATAGTGGTAAAAGGAAATAACACAGCACAGAAAAAAGCAACTCCTTTGAAAACACTCAAGCAACAATGAGAAGCATTACTGACACCACTTATCTAACTTATGCAGAAGGGACTAATGCATTGGTGTTGCACATCTGCAGTGACAAAGTAAGGTCACAAGACCAACGTGTTTCATCATCATATAGCCTGCAAAATGTCAACACGTCAGACCAGGGGCAAATGCTGGAAGCAAGAAGCTGTCATTGCAAGAACCAGATATCTATGTCAAGAAAACAAATGAACAACATAAGGCACTTCAAACTGCATCCAACTTCTACTTCATTATGTATTCACTTCAGAGCACAGAGCAACCTCAAGTTTTAGAGCAACGTTTCTTTTTTTGGGATAACATTTTAAAGATGACATTTTCAGTTGCAGTTAGAAAGCCTTAGACAAACACATGCATGTAGGTCAACCTACCTGTAGCTCCAGGTTGCGGGAACTTGACACCCAGTAGTTGAAGCCCAGAACCAAAATACAGGCGATTAGAGCGGCGATCATTAGAGGTGGAGATCTTCCTCCACGACGCCCGTTCCCCAGTCCTCCCATAGCTGTCTACAAACTGGACACACAAAAACCACAGACAGGGTCAGCACACTTTCCACTGATTCTATAAGTTCAGTTTTAGTAAATAAAGTTTTTTCTGTAATAAGAAAATATATATAAGAGTAATATAATGATTGTTATTAGTAAGGAAGATAGAAAATGGGAATTTCCTGATTTCTTCCTGTCTGTTGCTGTCATTAAGGTGTGGTGTGGAATTAGAATAAACATTTAGGCCATTATATAACCAGAGATCTTTCAGATGATAAGAAGATATATAGTCAGAGTTGCAAGCATACACAGAAGCAAATATGCTGGAAGTAAATATATTAAAACTGCAGTGCAAGCCAGATTTTTTGCTCATTGTGGAAAGACTTTATTTAATTTCTTATCTTCTCTTTTCCTATTTAATTATATTATTAGTCTAAGCACCCCCAGCAAGCTGCGTACCTAATAAAGGATCTCTTGTAAAGATCATTACAGGAGTCTACAGCTGTTTTGTAGGCTGATTTGTGGACATGTAAAAAGCTTAATATGAGGCCTGCAAGGAGTAGCAAGCTACTTCTGCTTCTATAAAGCTATTGTCAGACCAAGCTTGTGCCCTTAGTGTCAGCAAAAATACAGAACACTGAGCACAGGAAATGTTATCTGATCAGACAGACAGACATCAGGATATGTTGAGCAGTTCCATTAGAGGCACTGTATATGTGCAGCTTTGTTTCTATATGCACGAAAATTACGATCACATTTTCAAGAACATTAATAGCACACGTCTGTACAGTCTCACTGCCAAATACTCAACACTATAGAGAGCAAAGAGACTGATTGTTCCTAAGAGTGCTGAATGATTTAAAATTTGGAAACTTGCAGAGAAAGTAAGGACAACGCTCCCAAGGTCCCATATGTGTTGAACTATTTAAAGATCCAAAGTGCAATGCTGTTACTTCACTGCTACAGTATCGTACTGTCTGGTCATGGTAGGGCATTATGTCCATGTAGTCAATATGCATAACCCTAATTCCCATTCTTGGGTTCCTTCAATATGCAAATGACCCGGGGATGGTGCAAAGAAATATCCAAAACAAAAGATTGCAATCTGTTTAGTGGCGTATATCATGCAGATGTATCTGAGACTACAATATTACCACAAGACAGTGGCTGTAAATCAAACACCACACATTACTGCTAATGCTTAAGATAAGTCGTGACTGACCTGAAGGAGAAAAGGGAGAGTCGTGCGAGCCCATCGTATGACGCTGATATTAAAGTACATGCACAACAGCAGCAACTTTACAGTCAAATCAGGCAGCCAATCTCAGATCAAACTCATAAACCACCAACACTGCGATAAGAAATTCTGGCGTTTATTACAAAACCACAGAACAGGCTTGGTGCCAGGTTACACCTTCAACATTTTTGATAGTAACAAGCCGAATCTTTCTAGCCTTAGTAACTGTTAACATTAAAAAAGCTAGCAAATAGAACTAACCGTTAGCTAAATTCAGGTCAGGAAATGTACCACTATAGCTGGTATTAGCAGTCAGCACACACACTTAGGAAATTATACATATATTGCACCATTTATCAAAAGTTTGGAAGCCAAAGCAACAAAGTATTGCACTGAATCAAGCATAATCTTTTGCCAGTTTTATTAAACGCTAAAAGCAACCGGCTAAGCCACTCTACGTTGCAAGCTAACGCTAACCGTCGTTGGCATATAACACTTAGCTAATGCTCGCAACCGAACCGTCCACTTACCCGCTATATTCGACAGTCCGAAAAAGAAACCAAATGTTTGGAGCGATACTTGGTGATATATTTGACAATTTCACCGCGTCTCTCTGGTTATTAACAAAGCATTAACTCCAGGCAGCTAGCTCGTATCCATTCTTGCCATACAAACAGCCGAGCCTCTGTGTGTGTTGTGGCTGACTGGGACTAGGGCAGGCAGGTGCTGCGTCTGCTTGCTGTACGAAAAACTGGAATTTCGGGTAAAGCAGTTTTACTTGTGAAATACTAAATACATATTGAGCCCTCACTGTACCAAAGTAATATTGGTTTCTAGATTAAAATAAGAGTACAGGATTTTGCTGTACATGTCAATATTTCAAACTCAAAGCACTTTGTTTGTTGTCTATTGCTAGACATGTAAATTACCAAATAACACACTTTACGAAGAGCATTTGAAAGCATCACGGGCTACTGTACCTGTTAACATAATGAATGTGATGTTTAATTAGATTAAAATAGAACTAAACAAACCTAACAAAATAACTTTTGGATCCCTTAAAATGAAAATTTTAAATTTAGGTAACATTTTAATTAAAATATCAGAATTATTTAATTTATAAATTCATGAATTATATTTCTTTTTGCATTAAAGTAGATTTGCTGAGCCCCCACTTGTTCCAAATAATTAAAATACATTAATTCATATTCCTGTGCAGAATTGGTAATTTTGCTGTATATATAGACAATCCCAACAGACACATGGACATAGACAAAAATATCAAACATGTCTTGATTACGGCTATATTATTTCAAATTCACTCAGACTACTTTTTATGGTACAATAAGCATATTATGATGTGAAGGATGTTTACTGGTGCATCACATTTGAGGTCTTTTACAGTCCAACTGAAGATAAAAATAAATATGTAAAAGGATAATGTTTATCATACAATTACACACTCTTACAGAAAATAACCAACCGGACACTGCTTTACATACAAGTCATGTAATTTAGCAAATATAGTCCATATACAGTCCATATACACAAAATGTTCAACAGAAAACATAACAGATGCAAATATATTTCCCCCGTGTGCATGTTTCATTTCGTCTCAGGTACAGTAGTCAGTTTCATTACAAAAAGGTATTGGCAAATATTTAGACAGTGATGAATTTCTAATTATACTGTACACTCTTTCCTCCACTAGTCTGCTACACAACTATTCAAAAGCTAACACCAAGAATACAAAAAGGGTTGGCTGTACACAAAAAGGTTAAGGCTTTGGAGGAGAAACATCCCTTTACAATTACTGATCTCATAATGATAATGATTACTGATAATACTGTGTTTTTTCACTTCCATTCATTAACTGAAAAGATGTACATGTCTCAGATACAGTCTCTTTATCTTTATTTCCTGAGATACAATCCTTTGGACTTCCTTCGAAATAATTTAAATTTAAATAATTCATTGTACTTCCAGGGTGAGCTAGATTTTTGCTTTCCCTCCACATCCTCAGTCCGTCACACATCGTCAAAGATGCCCCTCTGTGGAGGTGACAGAGACAGGTAACGTCCTCCTGGGGATCTATGATGTCAAACACAGAGACACAAAGTAAGTGACACAGAAAGACATCATATGACGCAGCTGTGAATGACAATACTATTCAGCTTTAAGCACACATTAAGTAAAGCACACCTTCTGTTTGGTGAACCATCATCACTGGAGCAGTCCTGCAGTAAGCTGGCCTGTTGCTCCTCCTCTGTTTTTCCATCTCTTCTAGTGAATGTAACACCTGAGAATGACAAAGATGAATTCATAGATAGATAGATAGATAGATAGATAGATAGATAGATAGATAGATAGATAGATAGATAGATAGATAGATAGATAGATAGATAGATAGATAGATAGATAGATAGATAGATAGATAGATAGATAGATAGATAGATAGATAGATAGATAGATAGATAGATAGATACATAGATAGATAGATACATAGATAGATACATAGATAGATACATAGATAGATACATAGATAGATAGAACTTTATTAATCCCTTGGGATGGTTCCCTCAGGGAAATTATTATTATTTCTAATGACATCACTAGAGTTATTTTTCTTGGAC
>OMNN01025380.1:15284-27030 GCA_900302755.1 Chromis chromis
GGGTGGGTGGGAGGAGTCACTTTGCCCTAATCATTCACTGCCGAGTGATATATCGGACCAGTTACCAACATGTTTCTTCTGCATTACTTTAAGAAGCTGTAATAGCAGTTGCTGAAAGAAGGTAAGAGCAAACTGAACAAATGGTTTATATGATATTTACTACATTGGGACACAATGCATATCTCGTGGGAGTGGGCTGACAAAAAACTATCTGCAGGCCACTGGAGTTAGTGCTATCCAGCTAGCCAACAAAACCAAGCAAGGCAAGCCTGATGTTTGACATATTTCCCAGTTGTTACTGACAAAGATGGAAAACAACCGGACATGCATTATGTGGTCAAAAATCCTCTGAACCATTGGGCATGGACAAGAGGACCTCTCAGGGTGTCCTATGGGGTCTGGAACCAGGACGTTGGCAGTGGATCCTTTGGGTACTCTGGGTTGTGCAGTGGGGCCTCTGTCAATCAAACTTGTTCCACTGCATCCTGTTGATGCTTGATCAGAATGGGGTCTAGGAAGTTTGGAGGTCAAATCAACATCTTGGGCCATTGTCATGTTCCTCAAGATGTTCCTGATTGGTTGATGTTGTTGCCATGTGGTGGGGGGCATTTTCCTGCAGGGGTAGGCCAGTGACATTTGGGATTTCCATTTGCATGAGGGAGTGTGTTTGTTCTGGGACAATGTTTATTTGGGTGTCTAAGTCTCATCAACACGGATGTTAAAATCCAAGGTTTTCCAGCAGAACACCACATAGTACCAATATGATCATTGTTATTCACTTCACCTGTCAGTGGTCAGAATGTTGTGGCTGATCGGTGTATATTTTGAAAAAAAATACTAACATGAGAAAATATAGGTATTTGGCAAATCTCAATTCATACTGAACACATTAGTAAGATGTGAAAATATCCAATCTTGCAAGAACTGCCCCCTCAGAACCATCAAACTAACTCATCAGTTGTGAAAATCGTAATTTGGAAGAACCATACTGACCACAATGAGGTATTTTATCTACATATAATACCTTGCATAAGTATCTTTTAAGCTTGCTAGCATGCTAGCTGGAAAACCTGACAAAGAACAGTGAACATTCACTGCAATTACACTGCCTGACTTTATTCATTGTAGAAGCCGAACTTCTCAAATACATGGCCATCTAGGTGCACCTGTCTTAGATCACAAGGTGTACATAAAAGAGCATAAGTAAGACAATCACAGAGAATAAGAGCATTGGTGGAGGGATTGCATTTAGTTATTTGTGGTCATCATATTTTGTATAGAAAATCGATCTAATCGACAATTAGACCCCATGTTTATTTGAGCAGCTAAAAAAATAAAAATAAAAATCACCATTACAACTTCAATCTCATTATACAATTAAAACACTGGAATGTAAATTTGTGCCTGCGAGTTATCTTTAAAAAAGTGTCTGGACAGGACTGATTGATCTCAGGATTCATCCAGAGACGGGCTGTTTTATTTACAAACCTGGAACCTCTGTGGCACAACTAAAGTGTTAAGGTGTATAGAGGAACATAGAACATTAGTCTGTTTTCCACTGCAGGAACTTGTGAGCTGCTTTAGGACGGCCTGAACCTTTGTACGTGTTCTGATGACTGCCACTGTAGAGCCATTTTCCAAGCTATTGCAGGGTACGTACTTCTGGATTGCCCTGAAAAACAAATGCTGGTTGGTTAAACTCAGAAAGGACAACAAGAAACACTTTTATATCTATTAAAGGCAAATAAATAATCTGTAGCTGCATTTTGACAGATATTCGGTTTGTTATGTAACAGATGTGATACAAGCCTACATAAAAAATTGATTTGTGATGTTGCAGAGTTTTGTGTGTGCATCTTTCCTGAGTAAAGATACACAAAACTAAAGCCTTTGAGGAAAAAGCCTGAAACACCGACTCCCTCTGATGCTCTGCATTAAGCACAACTTTGTTACATTACAGTTTCGAGGACCAGAAATATGCAGGGCTCAGATCTAAACATTTATTGCAAGAAACTGGTTGGGACCCACAGTTTGGTACAATGTTCACAACTGTTATGTTCACTGTTGGTGTAAATTAAACAGAAGTTAAATTGAAGTAAATGAAAATAAATGGGAAATAATAAGAGACAGATCTGTTGAAAGGGTTCATAAGACGAGAACATATTATAATGGGGTGGTAGAAAACTGGTATTTTCTCATTTGTGGGGACACAACCCCCTTAAGAATGTCTGGTTGTGCCCTAGATGCAGAATAAAACATGAAAAACAAAAATCAGTGAGAGAGGGGACAATGAAATGTACTCAGCAAGCTTCATTTAATTGTTATGTTAAGGAAAAGAGGATTTAGTCGGAGACAGTCATTTCTAGAAGACAGGAGTTATGGTTGGTAATGTTCTTGGTTTATACTGTCTCACATAAGGGATTGCCAAGTTATAATGCCACCTGCTAAGACACACAAGCTACCTTTAACATTACTTCTACTGCCTCTATTCCATCTTGCTGTTCTCATTATTAAGACCCATCATGTACCCGGACATAGACTGTAAGATGCAGAGCTGGCCTCACTGTGGATCCTACATCCATCCATGGTAAAGTAATACTGTGATGCTGGACAGGGAGGAGGGTGATTGCAATCAACATTTCGATAGTAATGCCAGACTACAGATTTATTATTAAAGGCAGAGTGATAGAGAGATTTGTTTCATGGTGCTATTACTTGGATGTGTACTGGTGTTAGGCTAATAAAAAAGAGAGAACACACTGATCTTAAAGACCAAAGCAACTGCTGCACTTCTGGAGTCTCTCTTTTTCCCATTTTCTACTTTAATTACCTCGCCGACTCTCTAAAGAAGGAAAATTAAATTCATATGACTTCTGTGTACTTTCTTTGTACTATTGTCAAATAAAGACTTGTCATAAAAACCACCTTTAACACCTTTTTTTTCTCCTGCTTCTCAGCGGATGCCGTCCCAGCGCATTATCTTTAATACTGTAATAAATGAAGCTGTTTTGATGAAACTACAGCAACTATACAAGAAAAATTATTACAAGACTCGAAATTGACATCCCATTCTCACCTGGGGTCCCTTTTTGCTTTTGAGTCTCCATAGCAACAAACACTACTGCATCTGATAATATGTCACTGCACAACACTGTGACAGTCGGGCAAGTGTTTATGGGTGTGTGTGCGCACATGTACATCTTTGCATGTATGTGTAAGGTATTGTTTTGCTGGATGTGAGTGATGATGACTAGGTGAAGAGCTGGGGCTGTTGCCTCTGACAGGCCTGGCAGACTGAAGAGTAATTGTGATCAGGCCTTCAACATCTTTCAGCGGGGCATCAGGTGAGGAAGGGAGGCTTTAATAGACAGGATTAGATGAGAAGTGAGTCCAACAGCTGAGGCCTCTGCCTCAGACACTCATGCAATCGAGACTGACAGGTGGCGATGGCTGTCATAGAGACAGAGGGAGTAGAGTGGAAATGTCTTGATTGGTCGGGCTGTGTGCCAGCAAACATGCATGTTCTGCTAAGTCCTCTCACATCGCCGATGTCTGCATTCGTTTCCTTTTGCGGCGATTTTTGAAGACGTCCTAACACAAGCACTCCCTGGATCTACACACGGACGGCTTCTGTTAGTGTTTGAGAGTCTGCTCAGCTGTCAGGGGCAGCAGCTATCAAGGAATTACAATAAGAACATTGTCATTTTTTTCAGCAGAGTGTCAGGAAACATGAAGGTGTGCGAGAGGAGCAGCGGTGCTCAGGGGAATTAAAGTTTGCACTGCTCAGACCTGCATAAGGAGGAATATTCTGTCCTTCTGCAACAGGCAGGAGTCAAAGAACCACAATAAGTTAAGCGTCAAGTCTATAAAACTGCTAATTTCTGATTCAAAGCAAGTAAATCTAAACAAGAAGTCTGTTAGTTGTTTGATACATTTAAGACATTTGTTTCTTAGAATGAGCCACCACACAGAGAAAACCTGAAAAGAGAGAACTGTCAGGATCCTGGCAGTGCCTTGCTCTGTCCCTTGTATTTCTTGCCCATCCTCTTCCCCAGTCTGTATGTTTGTATGTGAGGCTGGGCATGCCTGACCCACTTCTTACTGCAGCAATCACTGGAGAACACCTGAGCTCCATCTCCATACAACCTTCTGCTGCATAAAGACTCAACCCTCCAGTCCTCGGACAAACCTTTCCTCTTGTTTTCCGTTTCCAGTGTGCCTCTTGTGCTTTCTAGTAATCCTACAACTCCTTGTGCCTTCCTGTCTCCTGCCTGTCAGTAACAGTGGCCTCCACATCACCATTTAGCCTGACATCCACCTACGAAAGTCTCCTTTACCACCACTGAGAACAGTAAATTATTCTTTAAATCATTCTCCTGTGTGTTCCGAGCTCAACACTTGGGTCCAGACTCATTATAACAGCACTTCTTCCTACCACAGTACAGCGTGGTAACAGAAATGTCATTTTAGCATTAATTTAAAAGCTAATCTAATAAAAATCAATCTATGTTCTGATCTCAGGAACAGTTGTATGAGCAATCTGTATAATTATGCAGGATTATTTGGTCACCATGGTTATGCATGTGAATGTGATACATTTGAGATCCAGGCCAGTGTTCATGCGACAGAAAAGATCAACACAAAATATTCAGTAGCCTTTTCTAAAAGGGTCTATGTGGTGCAGATGATGAAGGATCATCATTTAAACTGTGCAGGGAATCAGTACGTAAGTTAGCTTTCAGTTCACATGACTTCATGCTTGCACTTTAGTTTGTTTGTGGTAAATCAACAAGCAGCCTTTGTAGAATGAACAGTACATGGCGTATTGTGTAATTGCAGTAAAGTAAAGGTTTATAGTGTCGTGTATTATAGTCTAATTGTAGTAGAGTAAAGGATTAACTCCAATTAATCAGCAGGATCTAGTTTGAAGCCAAACTCATTTTTTGATGGATGGGTTCAAGCTAGGCTGTAGAGTTACCCGTCATAAGGGGAAATTATACGATTAGACGTGTGAGGGATAAAACTGTTGAAAACAACATGACATGTGGTGTTGGTCATGTTTCTGCTTTACTTCCTTGCTGCTGGTTCTCAGATTCCAGGTTTCAGCTTTACCGTGGCTGATGTTACTTCAAAGTTTCCACCTCCTACTGGACATCCAGATTTTTGTCTAGAAGGACTTTCAAAATCAACCCTGCATTCCAAGTTGCATACTTTTACATTTTTCCAGTTCTTTCTCAGTGCATACTCCAGCTGCTCCAAAGTTCGTACTGTTGCATGCAGTATACAGGACATAATACTTAGTCATACTATGCCTCAAGCTTTGACCAACTTGCTCATATATCCATCGCAATCTGCAGTGTGACATTATCTGTCTGTGTGCTCTTGGCTACACAAGCATGCTTTTCAAGTACAACGCCATAATGTATGTGACATATCTTCCACTGCGCAGAGGATTGTGGGTCAAAATGGCTTGCATACTGCAGCTCAGCCATGTTCTTTGGGTATCTGGTGTAAATGACTCTGAGGTCATTCCATGGCATCTTGATTAGTTTAACATAATTTTTAAAAATCTTAAGACATTATCATTTAAATTTTCTTGGAAGTTGAGGGTCGTTGTCCTGCTGCATTAACCAACTTCTCCTCACCCTTACAAAGAGCTTACTTTGACCCTGGAAAACAGAGCAGGTGTTGCCTCAACCCAGACATCACAGATTTGTTCTTGTTGTATATCAACGCTTTGTCAATAAGAACTGGGGAATTTATCCATGCCAGACTTGCCTTCCCATGCCTCTGTATTGTAAAAACCTGCTTTCATCTTCTTTTCATTTGTTGATTCCACCCTCCTGGTTCTCTTAAATCCCTGGCAGTTGTTATTTTTCGCCCACTTCTGCCCACAGCAACGTTAAAACGACCTGCTTCCACGAGATTTGCACTGTGTCCCGCAGGGCCCATAAGATCCCAACCCTAATGTAGTCCTCTAATGTGAAGTGCTCTCCATCCAGTTTGGCAGCACATATTGAATCAAGCCCTGCAACAAGGTCAAATCATGAGTACAAACATGTCCTAGCAGACTAATAAGGAATCATACAGATAAACTCAAGGTCCTTCAGCCTCTAATAACTGGACATCTGAATACCTGGTTAAGCACTGATGTAGGAACCAGCAATGTGATATAGCTCAGTTTCCCAAGGTGTAGGTCTTACATAATTTGCACTAAGGAGCATGCTATATATCACATTCTACTTCTTTATCCTATACCTCATCATACAGGTGAAAGCTTTTTTGTTTAGCAGGGTATCAGAGTGATAGTGCAGTGGCAGGTGGACGTACACAGGCTGCATATTTTGGCATTATGGTATAAACAGAATTATCAAGTACCTTAGCTGCCACTGGATTCTCCTTAATTGGCTTTTTTTTTGCAGGGGTTGGTTGTGTATCATTACTAAACTTGAGTGTCAGTGTTTGGGAAAAGCAAACAAAGATGCCAGTCCAGTCGTACTACGCTGGCAATGTATCATTATGCCATGATATATGTCAGAGAGAAATGGGATCATGCTGTTCTAGATGAGAGCTGAGTAATGCTATGTGTCACAACTGAAATGTGAAACTCAACAAACCAAAACAATAAAAGGATTCACACAGGCATAATCTCCTTTTCTATTACCAAAGCACTGTATTCAGGCTTTGACACATGAAAGGTATTAAGGCATGATTATACACGCTCACTGCTTGTCATAACTGAACAATTAAACATCCTGCATACATGACAAAATATGCAACGTTGCGTATGTTTAAGGTGCTTTAAATGTTCACATTCACGGAGTGTCTGATCGCCTCAAATTCGTTGTTGACAATGAAATGACGATGAAACCAAAAACTCAGTCCGATTCATAAAAAACTACCTTCAGCCACATAAAGAACATGGAGTTCTGCAACACATGCTACAACCTGCACAGAGCCCTGATCTCAATATCTTGGTTGTAGTTTGGCATTACATGAAGAGACTGAAGACACTGAGAGATTAAATCCACAAAAGAAATGTAGCAAGTTATCCAAAATGCTTGGTTCAACTTACCTAAAAAAATGTGTGGAGAGTTGGTGCTTTTTTAAAAGGTGTGATGAAAAGGTTACTCCTCTCCCTTTAAGCCCTATTCTGAAAAATCTTCTGTAAAATTATTCATTTCAATCCAACTGAGGTAGTTTTTGGAATTGTTTCCTGTGTTATTTTGAAAAAGATCATTTTCCTTGTGTGTGTCTAGTTGTATTACTTCTTCCATTTGTATGTTTTCCCTCCTTTTTTAATGGTCTGCCCTGCCATCATTGGTTTGAAGAGACACAGTGAAAGCAATGAGGGCATCAGTCTTGTCTCTCCGTTTTATTTGCCAGTTCATTTGATCACCTTGTTAACCTGTTTTAGTCTTTAGGTGTAATTGATTCCTCTTCTCAACTTCTTTCCTTGGGTCTTAGTCTCTTGAAACCAGAGATGCAAGCAGAGGAAGCGAGGAAAAGACACAAATAGAGATTGTCAAGGCTACCGGTATTTAGCAAAATGAGACATCTTCGTGGCAGAGCAATCAGTTTAAAGTGATGTCAATTAAATATGACATCTATATGCATCTCTGTACCTGTCTCTGTGTGTCCTCACCTACCTGTTCTCACCACTCTAAACACCTGCAGTCAATGTTCACAACAGGCAACTAAGGAATCATCAAGGACATGGCAGTATATAAAGTGCAGGTATCTTCCATTTCCTTCACATCAACAACTAACTATTGTTGCTTCAGAGGGAAGGCCTGAGAAAGGGAAAAAAAAAACTAATCAGAAATGAAGACAGCTATAGCGCATGCCTTATGACAATGGCATCAGCTGTAGCAGGGCCCTTTTCAGCAAGAAACACGCCACTTCCAGCGCTGGAGAGCAAAAATGTGTCATCCCGCTTTGCTCCATGAGGTACTCATAACACCTTATTTTAAATGTAGCTGTAAAGCGTGAGTTTATTTTATTAACATTAAATATGCCCAGCACCCAAAGTTTGCCTGCTTGAAGGTATTTCCCATATACACTTTGTTCTTCCTGTAAGTTAAAATTCCACCTGCACCATTGTATAAATGCCTAAACAACATTGTTCCCATGCTCACAGTTTATGATGATGGGGAACAAGACCTTCTGCCGGGCTAATGCCTGAAATGTTACTCCTAGGAGGCCCTGAAGCTTCATCGGTTACCTGCAAAGAGACAGGCCTGGGGACGTTACATAAACTTAATGTCACCTGCCTGGTCCTGCCTCTTCATTGACCAGCCTCTGGTCTGCTAGTGACAAGCCTGGTAGGCTCCACCTTGACAGCCTCCAAACTGCTCGCCTCCATCCAGATCTAGCTCCTGAGTTGGTTAACCTCCTGCCTAATTCTACCTTTGACAATTTTCAGGAGTATCCGTTCTGAGGGACCAGCTTAGCTTTCAAGAGGGTCCCAAGAAGACAGCATGCAAACCTTTCTCCTAGACATAGCTCTAGGACTGGGCAGCCCATAAACTAAGAGCAGTTCTGCCTGGTTCCCCATTTGTCTGCTTTGCTATGGGTGGTTTGCCTGTAATTTTTGTTTCTTTAGTTCAGCTTTGCCTGAACTTTTGTGCATGTTACAACTGCAAGAACCACCCTTATAAAACCTCTTTTAGGGCCAGTAAGTAAGGGAAGTGAGTACATTGTCTAGGGTGGTACTAGGGTTGGTACTTCCTCTTCTCAGACCTCATCATCTTAAATGTAAATTTCACCATATAGGCTAACATAACAAACCTCTATTTTCTATATCCTATGTGCTCATACTACTACATCAACAGTGATTGGTTTAAAGAAGTACAAACAAGCAAGAGCACGTTTTACCCCAATAGTAGAAGTGCAGCCAGACCATTATGTATCACAGAATGGGCTGGCTAAATAAGACTACTGTCATGGGCTGAATGAAGCTGTGAGAAACATTAACGTGACCTATGTCTGAATGGCAAAATTAGACAGAAACAGACTGATGAAGCCAGCAATGTCAAGTATCCCGTGTCTGAAAAGGGTAAAGACATAATATATTATTGTTCTGTTGACTATTTTATATGGTTTAATGCCTTTTCTGTATTTAGCTGTTCACCTGAGCCTTTAGTTTCCAGTTTGGTCAGGCTGACAATTTAATTTGCAGTTCACTGGAGTAGACAAAAGAGAAGAAGTGGCGTCCTGCGGTGAGGCTACAGTTTAATTAGACCTTTTTTTCTATTTTTTTTTTTTCCCCAGGGTTGATTAAAGGGCGAACTCAAAGATTTTCAGTTTGCATTATGAACAGGCTTTCTATCATTATAAGATAGGAGGCATAGAGTATCTGTACAAAATATTTCTTATTTTCCTCCATGTGGGTTGTGCTGAACAACATTGATTTAAACTACATACTTTCTTGTTTTTGTGAAACTGCTTCCACAGGAATTAGGATCAGGCCCATCTAATCAATGGCCTGGGGATCAGCCTTGGAAGAAAAAAGATTGCAAAGCATTCCAGTTGTACGATTTTCACCTTGAGAGCAACAGGGACGAGCACAGCTTTTTTTCTCCTCTACATAGATGGCCTAGTTTAAGGTTATAGCCCAGTTTTGAGTACTGGCACTTTTCTCTCAGATTTGTTAATAAATGCCATCTTTTTTTCCAGCGCCAGGCAAGAATATCTGCCCCTTATATGGGGTGGCAGCATGATGGTTGTTCATACTAAATCTTAAATCAATTTAGAGTGTTTTCATTGATGTTTGTTGTTTGTTTTTCTTTAATTTACTGCACAGTGTATGAAGTTAATTGATAAAAATGTATTTTTCTTGTAATTTTTACATGGACTGGTCTACATTGATTGGGCTAAAAGGAGTTTTTAAATTTAAACTTTGCACAAACATGAACACTTGAGCATTTGTTACGTCTTAGCAATAAAGAAATATAGTACATAATAGTCCTGGTTTCTCTACAACAAGCAGGAAACTTTCATCACATCCAAGTTTTCCTTTTATCTTTCGAGCCATTTATATTTTTTTATTGTTTATGTTGTAGTTGAACTCTTTGGCAGGCCAATTTTTTTTAGGCATTTTATTAGTTAGTTAAAACTAATGCAGTGGAATTCCTGCAATAAAACCTAATAAATCTTATGTTCGGTCATTTTTCAAGGACGTTGTTTGCTGTGCTGTTGAATTGTGCAGCCTATTAATGGGTTGGGGTGGGTTTGAACGTCAGGTAAGGAACATAGGCCTCCAGAGACATAAATTGAACAAGTCAGTGAATTTTATTTTTCCACTTCCTGCACACACTGTTCAGGGAAAATCTGACCCCGATGACATATCATTGGTCTGAGCTGTTTTTTTGAGATTAGCCATATTCACATTGCATGAGTGTTTTGGGCCAAACGTGCCCCCATTTCTCCACAAAAGTCCTTGGAGACCCGCGCTGAGGGCACTTCACGACAGACACTCTCTGCTGCCACATTGCTCCTGTTTGCATCACTCCCCTGCTTTCCCACACTTGTCCCTGAAAAACTGAATTAAGTGAAAACAGTTAGGAGAAAAGATATTATTTGTTTCTGATGGATATTGCCTCATATCAAAGGCCAGCGTCTGGTTGTCTGGAGAGAGCTGCTCTGTGCGGCAGCGAGGCGAGCGGTGGGTGGAAGCAGAAAAATGGTTTGGACACAGAAAAAAAAGAACTGGGATGGGACTGTGCATCCATTGACCAAATTATCACACTGTAGCTCTGTGTAAATTACGTAGCCATTATTATACATTGTTTAAAATGCCAAAATTCAAATATCTGTTTGTAGGAAATACTTTGTTGCAGTACAAAATACCTTAATTTTCATTCTCAGTCTGTATTTTTCTGTCTCTAAATACACAAAATCATCCACTTCCCTAAATTTAACGTCTATTTTAGCATGAAACACCTACTATGGGTCCCTGCACGTATAGAGGACAATACTTTCTCTCTCACAGCTAATGCATAAGAATTTCAAAGGCAGCAAATTCAAGAACAAGACAATGTCCTTGAATCAAAAATATCCTCTTCAAAACTCATGCATAACAACAAGGTTATTATGATGCCTGTCTTAGCCATCAAGGTATTGTGAATACCACGTAATCCTTTTAATCCCCACAGTAGGCCAGAACCTTGTTAATCTCAGTACCTCTGGAATAGATGCTTTTTTTTTTGAATAAGCAAAATGTTTGAGAGCAAGAAACATGTGGGTTTTAAAACCTTTATTCTATATGTGCAGGGGCTACACTCATATTCATGTTTTGGAGGTTACATTGTCACAATTTACCAGAATAAAAGTGATCATTAATCTAAATACTTTTGCCTGATAGTACTGTAGGAATTGTAAAGAACCGGAAAGGCGACAATTTCTAACTTTGATCACACAAGTGTGTGCATCATTTATTTCCAACAAGAAGCTAAAACTGACGTTAAAACATGGCGTCGACCGTAAACATAGCCGGCATGGCTTCACGTCCTTAAAGGGACCGCAACTTCTATTAGCCTAGGCTTACCTATAACCATATCATAAACATTGAACATAAAATGCTTTCAGTGCCAACCTGCCGGTTTAGCATCAAGGTATAACACTGCGTGCAGATCACATTTGAACAAGGTTGTGTCTGTATTATGTGAACAGTATTATGTGAACAAGATTGTCGCTGTATTATGGTGAATTATGTAACCTCTGTATACAGTCACTACACACGTCC
>OMNN01025381.1:0-11943 GCA_900302755.1 Chromis chromis
TATATATCTCCATGGTTCCGTCTAAGCCTCGCTTCCAGTATACAATCCTGTTTCCACCAGGTCTGAAGTCTCCCGAGAAAATAAAAGCTCGATTCATGGCTCAAAGGAAGTATATCTGCAATTGTGCAACGAAAACACAAGAGGATCGGACTTTTGTTTTCCCCAGAAGCTTTCAGTAGCTTTCCCCAGGTAGCTGAAACAGTGGAACAACCGGAGTGACTGTGGCAACTCTACCTGTTTAAAAAAGAAGAAGAAAAGAGCCTTGCTTTGGGCGGTACCCAGGCTGTTAGTAGTAGCCATGTTTAGGGCTGGGAATCACAGGGTACCTCACGATACAATATCAAATATGGAGTAGAAGAACACCAGGAAACAAGCATCTGTGTTTAATTCTGAAACAGAAGAATCAAACGTGGCAGTAAAAGTGTTTCGTTCCTGTCTCATATTTCCTAAGTAGTGTCGATCATTCTCTGTTCTGTGTTGTTGGTAATTGCGAGGCTTTGAGGGAAATGAAAAGTCTTCCAGTCTTTGCGACACTGGCGCCAGCAGTAATACCACTTGGAAACACTATTTTTCATAATAAGCAGCATAAAATTTTATGTATTTGTTACAATAATAACCGTTTGATTAGCAGCACAGTGAGTGAACTGGCTCCAGTCATGGAGAACAACATTTTGACACGACAGGAAAAACAGCCGAGTGATGGCTCATTTCCATTTAGCTTCTTCAGAGTCCTAGTGTTGTGTATGTTGGCTCACTGTCACACTGTCATGGCTTCCTGGGACATTTGAATAGAATGAAGCCGTAATTAAATTTATAAGTAACATTTTCCTACAGTGACAAGTCTTGTGAGAAAGGAGGGCTTTTCCAGAAACATGAAAGTTAGATAGTGACAGCGTAGCACCAGAAGCAGCACAGTTGTTTTCCTCTATGCAAGATTTTATTTTTCTTTATGTCAAGACAAATTAATACAAAGCAAAACAATAATTCCATCCAATCTTTCCTTGTTTCTCCTCAGCGTTTGTTATTTACAACTTCCTGAGTCTGTGCTACGAGTACCTGGGAGGAGAGAGCGCCATCATGGCCGAGATCCGAGGGAAACCCATAGAGTAAGTTTCAGATGTGCACAGCTGAGCGATAACTAAACAGTGTTAAATAAACTGAAACAGTATTTGTTTCCAACCCAGCATGAAACAAGGACATCAGAGGAGCAGATGCTTTTTCATTCAAAGCTATTATTCAGCATGTTTTTAGTTTCCTGGTCTGAAACTACATTAACCATAATCCTGGTGTTTGCCCCCATCAGGTCCAGCTGTATGTTCGGCACCTGCTGTCTGAGAGGAAAGGCCTACTCTATCGGCTTCCTGCGATTTTGCAAGCAGGCCACTCTGCAGTTCTGCGTGGTCAAACCGCTCATGGCCATCATCACCGTTATCCTGCAGGCCTACGGCAAATACAAGGACGGAGACTTCAAGTAAGTGCTGCACCCAGAGAGGCAGGAAGAAGGTCTAAACCTGTATTAGCTTTTGGGTTAATCTATTTCTTTCCATCTGGAGGAGCTGAGGTGTTTCATGTGGATTACTCCTTTAATTTTTAGATGACTGTTCCAGACCAGTCATCACCTCCTCCCTTAATCGTTTCAGTTTGGGACGTTAATCTCTAATGATGGAATGTAGCTTTTAGCATGACCTGTAAAAACAGATAACCCATAATAATGACCCAAAAATCCAAACCAGCACCATTAACACTGTCCTCTCCGATGATTTCTCTCCACAGCGTTGCCAGCGGTTATCTGTACGCGACCATCATCTACAACATCTCAGTCAGCTTGTCTCTGTATGCCCTGTTCCTCTTCTACTTCTCCACAAGGGAGCTGCTCAGCCCTTACAGCCCCATGCTCAAGTTCTTCATGGTCAAGTCGGTCATCTTCCTCTCCTTCTGGCAGGGTGAGGAGGCCATACACACTGACTTCGATTTCAAATAGAAATCACAATTTGAAACAATGCAATTACTAAATCACATATGTTGCAGTTTAGGATTTACGAGGCTGGTTATTAAATAATGAGACTAATGCTGTCATTCAGTTTGATTTAATTCGAGCAGATTGAATGTGTCAGTGGCTGTTTATGCTTGCTGACAGATCTGTGTATGCCATGTGATTCAGGCATGCATGCTGTGGTTTGACACATTTAACAGCCACACCTTGCACATTTTGCATCACGTCTATGAACCAGGGTGTAAACAGTCGTGTCAATGGTTTTAGATTAATGCTGTCCTCCTTGTGTGACGGTCATGCTTTTGATGTAGTCTTATGTGGAATTGATTCATCATAATTCTATTACACAGTGAATATTGGAGTGAAGCTTGACTTTAAAACCTTTAATCAAACTAGAATATCTCAGGAAAATCACAATTAGATATTTCCCCAGATCATTCAGCCCTCATTCTGACTTGCAGCAGCTGGATAGCTCAGTGACTACGTTCAGACTGCAGGGCTTAATGCTCAATTCTGATTTTTTTGCGAGTTGGTTCACATTTCCAATTAAATGCAACTTGTATGTGATCTCCTGTGTGAACTTCATACGACCCAAAAGTGTCCCGCATGCGCAGAAGAGGACACAACGACGTCACATGCAGCGAGCGTGCTCAGTGTTTGCAGAAGTAAACATGGATGGTAATAAGGCCAAGGCCGCTTCGTTTCTTTTAGTCTTTAGCCTCCTTATATTTGGCTCAGAGGCTCTTTATTTTTCTTTGGCATTGGAGCCAGGACTGTTTATACCCACGCTCGGCCATTTCTTTGGAAATGTTTTCAAAAACCTCCCTGTTCCGATAAGACCCCTTGAGTTTGGCCTGAATAGAGCTGTCCCCCCAAATATTAATTAACTCAGAAACCTGGCTTTCCCTCCATTGACTGGACTCCACGTTATTGTCCGCCATGGTTATTGTTTTCGTTCCTGCTCCCGCCTACTTGAACGCAGAACAGAGACGTTTGTCGTGTATCAATGACGTGTAGGTCGGATAAATGTTACCTGACCGTTCAGACAGAAGTCGCATGGCAAAAGATAAGATACCTATCGGATTTAGGACCACATATCCAAGTGGTCTGGGTCACATTTGAAAAAATCGGATCTGTGTTGTTCAGACTGTCATGAAAAGATCAGATACAGGTCGCATAGGGGCAAAGAAATCAGATTTGGGTCACTTTAGCCTGCTGTCTGAACGTAGCCTCACACCCCAGACCTTGGCATGGGAGATCAGTGGTTCAAATCCCGGTCAGGGCGCAGGTATCCAATGAGGACCCTTAGGCAAGGTCCTTAATGCTGCCCCACCTACCTACCTATGTACGTCGCTTTGGATAAAAGCGTCTGCTAAAGGAAATTGTAACCTTGTAACTTCACTGCATGTAAAGATCGTTGTGCTTTCACTAAGTCCTCCTCTATTTATTTGTGATCAGGCATGTTGCTAGCCATCCTGGAGAAGTGCGGGGCCATTCCTCAGATTAACTCAGTGGAGGTTTCTGTCGGCGAGGGCACGGTCGCTGCCGGTTACCAGAACTTTATCATCTGCATCGAGATGTTCTTCGCGGCGCTGGCTCTGCGACACGCTTTCACATACAGAGTCTACATGGACAAAAGTCTGGATTCACAAGGTGAGAGAGTGGTGGAGAGATGAAGTTTAAAGTTACTGCATGTGTAGTAAAATGTCCGTTGTCCTACCAAAGTAAGAGTCTTCTAAAACAGTCATATTGTTTTTTTCTTCGTTTTATTTGGATTTCTTTCCATCCCTTCCGGTGCATATTTCCTCCTTCACTTCCCATCTTTTTTTTGTTACTTCTCCCTTTAGCCCATCTTCTCACATGACTTTATATGGTCTTCATTTTCTCCTTTCCTATTTCTACATATTTGTCTTACTCTGTCTTTTCTCCTCTGCTGCGTCATAAAGGACCTGTTCCTACATATGGAGAGTTTGGTAGGTGGAACACTGACGATGTTTACACCACAACCCCCCCTTGTGTGTGTTTCATTTTGCATTTTGTTTTCCGCTCTTTTTTTTAATTTACCCAAGCTTTTAAATCCACTTTTCTTTATTTGTTATCTGTAACTATTACTGTTTTAATTGGGTTATTCTTCTTGCTCAGGCAACATTTCCTTTTCCTAAATCCTTCTTTTTCCACAGTTCATTCCGGTCTGATGTCCCTTTTATCAGCCCTGTCCTCTTCCTGTCCTCTCTCTAAATCACACCCACTGCTCCTGTACAATTCCTGCTTTTTTCCACACTTGTTCTGCTTTTTAACACCCTCTAAATCACCGATGCCTCTTTCCTCTCCTTGTTTTTGTATCCTAGCCTTTTCTCCTTGCACTAAATCACTCCTCTTCCCATTCTCCTCTGACTCTATTACCTCCTCTCTCCTCATTCTTCCCTCTTCATTCACACATTCCCTTCCTTCAAAACACTGTAAATCCACCCTCTCTTCATGTTTCCCCCTTTCCTTCCTTTCCTTTTTACCTCCATTAAATCAGTCCTACACATTTACATGCCGTTGATGTTCCTCCTTCATCCTTGTTCACCCTCTCTCTCTCTCTTCTCATTCCTCTCCTGCAGGCCGCTGTGCCCCCATGAAGAGCATCTCCAGCAGCCTGAAGGAGACGATGAACCCGGGCGACATGGTCCAGGACGCCATCCACAACTTCTCCCCGGCCTACCAGCAGTACACCCAGCAGTCAACGCTGGAGCAGGGGGCGCCTCCGCCCGTCTCCCGCACACACAGTACCGTCAGCGGCCGCGGTGACACTGAGAAAACCCTCCTGCTCAGCTCGGATGACGAATTCTAGAGCGGAAGACGTCAAAAGCGGGCACTCCTCTTACCACAGCTGAATCTTATTCAGACTGATGTTTTTATGGCGGATGGTTCTTAATCCCTCTGTGCAGCCGTTCCTCTTCAACGTGTGAATGATTAGAGAGTCGTGTGTTTGTTTTTGGGACTCATCGTGAATGCTGAGGCCTTCCTGCATTGACATTTCCCAGGCGTCTTATTTGGTTGGAACACTTGAAGCTGATTTTGTGTTAAACTTGGAAAGTTTGTGAGTCATACTTGTACATGATGAATCATACTTGACATTTGGAACGAAAGTTTTCTGGCTCGGGTAGAAGCTTAATTTGAAGTTTCAGCTCAGTCATGTTTCCTTCGCCCAAATGTGTCTCCCAGTGTAATCATCCTAATTGATGTTATGTTTCATCTTCTGGTTCCGTTTTGGTTTGGATTTTGAAAGCTGTGTTGTTTTCAGGCGGTCTTTGGTGTGTTTTGGGGGTTTCCCCTGTCGTGACTGAAGACTGAACGTTTTACAAAAGGTTTAATTTTGCAAACTTAGAGATAATATTTACATATTCATTTGCAAAAATGAGTTGGTCTGCCAATACATTAATGTGCTTCAAAGCTGTTTTCAGTGTTGTGACAGTCTTAGTCATAAAAATGTGGTACAAATTTACAGAAGATATATGTATAGAATTGTATGTGAGCTGGGGAGACCCTGGACTATTGTGGCATTTTAAGGGACGTATATCACAGCAGTGTGAGGATGTATTTAAAGGGAAACCATGTCAGAAACATGTCAGCTGCGTGGATCAATGTTGTTATTGATATTGATGTTACAGATGAGAGGCAGGCCGAGCAGCTTATAGATTAAACATTACATCTGCTCCAGTGGACAGCAAGAGTGAAGGGCAGCAGCAGAGCTGGTCAGGATTACACTGGTGTAATTGGGGCGTTATTTGAACGGCTGGGATTAAAGCTCAGATAGTGGAACTCCGCAGGCCACAATGTAGGTTAAATGGATTGAGGGAAGAACAAAACAAGCAGAGGAATATAGGTTACTGCCAACTTTAGATGTCTGCTCTCATTAACTTCACAGGAGTTAAACCTTTCCTCTGTTAGTGCACACTTTATTCCACATGTTAAAGCTAGATGTAGTTCACATTTAAAAGCGGACAGTAATGTAAAGTTTGCTGTTTACTACAGATCGTGTATGATGTTTGATTTTTCTGTGGAAACGGCATTTTAAGTTTCGTGGGTTCTGACACGGCAACAAGTAGTTCTGAGTTTGCAGTGCGAGTGGCGTAAGGAGTAACTAAAGCAGTGCTGAAATCCCATGCTGGATGCCTGCCTGTGTGACGGTGGGAATTGAAGTGATTTAACAATACATTTTAGTGCCTGCCTACGCTGATGTTGGACCAATCAAATCACAGTCAGCACCAAAATTTCACAACCCCTGGGGATCACATGCACACTGGGTTTGACTTTGAATTTGGGGGATTTCACAACCTGATCTGACTTGGTGTGTTTTCTACACCCTCGGCTGGTAAAAATTCAATATTCAGAAAAAATGTTTCTTTGTGAAGATCTCCAGCTTCACTACGTTTTTGTACACTACACAGTTCCTATCCTGTGCTATGGTATACTTGGAAACTAAACTATATTATACCCATAATACAGAAAAATATCAGTCAATATTCTCTGTTATAAACATGTAACGCATTAGCTTGTTGCATTTCTTTGAGTTGGACGCTTTTCTCCACTTCCAGTCAGTCTTTATTCTTGTTTGGTTAAATTTCACCGCAGTCGGAGTTGGTTATTTTTTACTCATAATTGGAGTTCTTGACTCATCTGAATGAGTCATAACTGAATCTGCCAACGTGTTTACTTGTAAGTACTTTCACTTTACTTTGCTGTAGCTCTGTATGAACACCAGGGGGCCATACGGAGGGGATAGGAAGATACTTAGAGCTTATCTCCAAGCACACAGTTCTTACAACTTTTAAAGCTTGGTGCACATGTAACAGAAAGAAACACTTTGTCTTAGTCACTTTTTAAAGAACCTTCTTATCACTGTCTGTGTGTTTGCATCAGAAAATAGCAGCCTCAGACAGTGGTTTTAATGTCTGCTTCTGCCTGACATAATATTACTTTTAAATAGGAGAGAAGCCACGTCTGCGCTCAGGAGCAGCGGCCTATTTTTAGACGTCTTGCAAACCGGATTATTTTTAGTGATGATGAAACTGAGGCAACGTTTTTGTTGCATTGCTGCTCCTACATTCAGGTTTCCTCGCCTGATAATCACCATTTAAAAGGAAACTATGTCAGTCTTGCCGCACTTTGAATGCCATAATTCACCCATGCACTCTTTGTCCTCTTTCTCTGCAGCGATGTTATTTGTGAGTTCTCAGATAGATCTTGTGTGAATATCTCTGAGACTGATGTTGTACATAAGGTTTTAAGTGCTATCTACAGGAGGAAGAGTAGACATGTGTGGAAATAGTCATGTATGCTGTAAAGGCTGAGCACAGGGGAAACAAAGACCTTTTTTTTTATTTCAATAACTGTTTTGGTTTCTAGTTCTTTGTATATTTTAAAGCTGCTCATGATGCTACTATTTCATGTCAAATGGATAAAGATTTAAGGAAAAAATAAAAGATATTTAGTCTGTATTTAAGTTAAACACTGGTGTTTTTTTTCTGTTTGTCTGATTCATGTCATGTGAACACACTGTAGGGGACCTATTTTTATCTACTGACCCTGATTTACCTGTCATGAGGAGTAACGTAATGTCTGCTGAGGAGCTTAAAATAGGACTTTAGGCTTATGGGCTAATGAAATATAGCATTACGCTGCATTATGGGAAATGTAGGTTCTATACCTACAGACTTATAGTCATGATAGGCTCTGTTTGTTAGTTTTTTTTACCATTAATCTTTTTCTTGCAAGCCTCTCTTTCAAGCCTTTGAACAGAGGGGGAGGTTTCAGACATCACCTCTCACCTGTGTACAATGCTGTGTTACATCCTTGACCCTAACTAACCCCATTGTGAAAGGGAAGGACCTAACGACCCTCATTGGCATCGTTCTCACCTGGCCACAAAGGGCCCTAATGAATCCCATTGTGAGAGGGAATGACCTAATGACTCGCATAATGAGGTGAGGGGCAACACTCACCCAGCAGACTGAAGCTTCAATAGTGTTAATGGATCCCGAAGAGTATAAAATCTGGAACTCCCAACCAGCCAGTTTAGAACTGATGAAGCCTCTTGGATGAGAGGTGAAACGTCTTCGAGCTAAACTCAACCAAGTCCAGATGCTACGATTGAAACTACGAGGATTGACACAGTGCAGTTATGGTCTCTACATGTCCCTACATTTGAATTTTGAGTGTAATTAATGTGCTAAAAAAAAAGAAAGAAGACAAAACACACAAAGTTGAATCAACGGACACATTATCTGTGTAGATCAAAGTCATCCAGGACATCCTAAGTGCTTCTGTAGATAACAACTAGACTTCTCTTTTTGGTTCTTGAAGACGTTTCACCTCTCATCAAAGAGGCTTCTTCAGTTCTAACTGACTGGTGGTGAGTCCCAGGTATTTACTGTCTGCCTAAAATCATACAAAACCTGTGTCTGTCCCATCTGGGCTTTCATTAGGACAGCAAAGAGATCCAGAAAAACATCAAACAGAGAAGAAAAGAACGCAAGTCATCCCTTATTTAGCTGCTGTGTCTGAAAAACACAACATCCACTGCAGACCCAGCGACGTTACGAGACAAAAGCTGGTTCATTCTGAGAATAAAACACCCCAAAACAAGCTGAGCAACTTTGCGTGTTTGGTCTAATGCAGCGAGGAGTGTACAGACCTATATATAGGTGAGACTAAACAAGTGCTCCACAACAACACAACAGAGCAGCTCCTCGGGGCAACACTCAGCGGTCCAGCCGCAGATAAAGGATAAAGAACACACCTCTGAGGACAGAAATCATCACATTGTGGACAGAAGGTTTGAGAGAGGAGTGAAAGAAGCCATCTAGGTTAAAGTGGAACAGCCATCTCTACACAGACTATTGTGTGTTTTGCTTTTATGGCACATGAATTACACTAAAACCGTGCAAGCAGATAGAATGGGAGTCTGTAAGCATAACTGTACTGACTGTTGTTCCTATGTGGGTTATCGCCATTACTTGTGTATTGCAGCACCACTGCTTTCCACCATAATGGAGTCATGCTGAGTCATCATTCTCTCTATTTGCCAAGAGTGTAGGGAAGTAATGCTGTAAAACTACTATCTGTAGAAGCAGATGAGCTGGAAAACAAGGTAAACACTGCTACGAATCTAAGTACTGGTGCGCAGGCTGTCAAATTGAATTTCAACATGTGTTACACGTGTATGTCCTCCATGCACAGCAGCAGATGGGGAAAAAAATGTTAAAAGACATTGCAAAACCGGCTCCTGGCAACAGATGAAACGCCCCTGGAGAACATGAGGTATCTATCAGAGGAGTAAACAGGAGCAGTGTGTCGGCGTGTCTGAGTCAGCAAAGTTTGTTGCAACGCATGAAAGGTGCATCAAGATGACGAACATACGAAGAATTACCGCTTCGGTCATAGTTTAACAGCTCACCATTCTACTTTATCTCCTGATCCACAGTGATAAAAACTTGTGCAACACGTCCTGTAAATCCCCTCCGCACCTCCCTCCCTCCCTCCCAAGCCACTTGACAGAAACCATGTTATGTACAATATGTACAACATTTATTATAATTAATATATAAAATAGACAATGTACTTAAATTTTCACAATAGAAAAAATACAAGTAATAAATACAAAGACCATTTTTGTTTTGCAGGTATTACAAAACATCCAGCACAATTTGACAGATGTGAGACGTTAAAATATTGAGAATAAATGCTTTGCCACACCGATATTCATATATAGCTAAATATATGCCTCATATCTTTAGGAGTTATTTGCCAACACAGTTTAATGTGTTACAATGCCTACTTATATATGATATTGCTAGCACTATTCAGTGGCCTAAACTCCATGAAATCTAAGCCTGTCTGACTGGAACAGGCCTACGTCTGATGGAGGTTTTTCAAGTGAATAAAGCACCACCTCTCTGCACCTTCTTTCTCCAGTCCCGCCTTGCCTGACTTTCTTTCTCCCATCATCCCTTCAACCCCTCAACCTTCTTGTCTCCTCCTCATCTCCATCTTTCTCCGTCTGGTTTTCCTTTAACATCCCGTGGATGCGCCCGCCCCGCCAATTCAGAAGTGACCTTAAATTTTTCCCGCACAAACAACGTACAAATCATCATAGAAAAATAATGTCCCTCCAAGAATCCACTATGACAAGCCGGTACAAACATGGCAAAAAAAAACACACACACAACAAAAATAAATCATCATACAGCAATATGGCCATTGGCTTTGAGCATATCTCTACATAGCTAATAATTAACATTTTGTAAAGTAATCATCGTCGCCACACAACACAATAATTAGACATGAGAATATCCTCAGACTAGTCATAAGTACTTTTTTGAAAACATACAGAACATCACAGCACTCGTTAGCTTGTCTTTTCATAATATCTACCTTTAAATACAAATAAAATATAGAATATATCTCTGATAAATGTCACTCAACATTTTCGTCTCTCAGCGGCACGTACAAACATTACAAATAAGAACACAAAACGGGAATGTATGCAGAGGATTTGCATCGACTTGAGCGTAATTCCTACCAGATGCGACTCCGCTTTTGACACGTTTTTAGCAAAATGACCAACATCTGTTGTTGGGAGCCTTCCAGATATGAAAGAGGGTAGACCGGAGCAAAGTTACTGCACAGTACGGTTTGTGAAATGACTAATGTGGCGTTATAGCTTAGAAAATATGAAAATCCACTGAAATCATGTCACGAACAGTCAAGAAGGAGCGATTACAGTCTGTTTTTACCCTGCTCCCTCTTAGCTTTGCATTCCTGTAGCTCCTACATACGCTGAAGGCACTGCATTGATGTAAGGAATATGGACACAAGCAGTACAGAATAACTTTCCCCTCACGTGGAGGTGTAGAATAGGTAGGAAGTAGTGCCTGGTGAATCCAAAAACTAAGAAATTTCACTGAATCAACTGTTAAAGGAATTTATGATGCACTTATGCAGCATTTCACAACCTTTTTTCTACATACTTTGACCATTTTCGCTCCCAAAACCCAGCTAAAGCATTCAGAGAGCTGTCAAGTGAGTCTGAGTATGACGTACTGTTTTATTTTCGAGAGCACAAAGGGAGCTCAAAATAGACTGTATGAAAATGATCTATTTCAAAGCACCCGTTACCCCACCAGCACATGAAGTGACACCAAGGTTGAGAAACTCCGCGCTAATGGCTAACAAATGTGGGGCATTTTTCTTAGCAGAAACACATGGGTCTGAGCTCAGGATAAGAAACAGCTAGTAATTTCAGACTAGCAGGAATGCAGACGTCGTAGAGCCGGAGGAAGCTGCACATACGTCCGCTCCACCCTGGCATTTTAGCTGTTGGTCAGGTGCCATAAACGGAAGCAGAAAGACGCCCCGGCCTTTCGGGAGCACAATCAGAGAGCACCAGCCTGCACAGCTGGATTTGTTGAGCCGTAAAGATGTACAGTAACTCTGGTTGGGTTGGTCTGGCTTCAGTCAGAGTCCAGTTAAGTCTACGCCCCGTGTGGATCGGGCTTTTGTGCATGTGAGTACATCAGTGCTCAACGCCTTGTTCACATTAAACCTGATGCATTGGTCTCTTAACAAAATTCGAAACTTTTGTGCTCCAAAAAAAGCACTTTGAGTGAATTTCAGTCAACTAAGCTGCAGTGTCATAAAGCAGCACTAAGCAGAGGACACCTCCACCCGTCCTAGGTGATTTTCAACGGTTCCTGGCCCTTGTGTTGGAAAACTGAGCACAGCTGTTGTCTACTGGGTGACATTAAACACCTCACTGCCACTGAAATGAATTACTTCTGCATATAATAATGTGAACGAGGCGCTTAGTATTTTCCTACTAATATAGTCTTCCTGTTCTCCTGCCTGTATGTGTGTATAGTATTTGCATGCCTGCAGGTGTGTGCATGTGTGTTTGCATTGCA
>OMNN01025382.1:0-11203 GCA_900302755.1 Chromis chromis
CGGGTTCAGGCCGTGGAAGCTCTGCTCCATGTAGGAGTTCCGGGCCGGACCGCCGTGCAGCCGCCGGGCCTCTTCTAGATCAGAAACACAAATCAGATATAAAGGTTTCATCACAAAAACAGGGCAGGAGAGCAGAGCTGTGACAAATAGATTTAGACTGTGTTTGGCTTGATTTTAAATTGGTGTTGGACTAGTTTTTGACTGGTTTTAAACTGGTTTTGGGCTGCTTTGGACTAGTTATGGTCATGGTTTTGGACTCGTTTTAGACAAGTATTGGACCTAATTTTGGATAAGTTTTTATACTGCATTTAGACTAGTTTTAGATTGGCTTTGGGCTTGGTTTTAAACTGATTCTGGACTTTAAATTGGTGTTGGACGAGTTTTTGAGGAGATAGATAGCAGAGCTGCAACAAATAAATCCTAACTATTTCTATATCTAACCTATCTAATGTCCTGCTGCCTCGATAAAAGCAGGTTTAAATATAATTTTAAATGTATACGTGTGGATACTTTCTCATTTAGAAGGTTAGATGAGGCTTTCTGTTTAGAAAGAGTCAGAGAATACAAAAACAAACAACCTTTGTGAGGTCAACATGTTGTATTTTAAAACCACAGTGACTCTCGGATCAGATCTCGTCACCTTCACTTTATAGCAGCAGCTAATAAAACCTCAGTGTCTTTACTTAGTCCTGCAGTGATCCATGCGTGGCCTGCAGAGGTCAAACACATCAAACAGGAACCGGCGGAGGCTAATTCAGACAGAGGTGACCCTGAGTGAGAGTCTGACTACGTACTGGATCTATAAATATCAGTATTCTTGGTGCTGACAGCTGTGACAGCCGGGCCTCCGCTGTGTAATTCAAGCATTAGCTATTATCTGCTATTGCACTGCAGAGACCCTCTAAAGCTCCAGACAGGTGAAGAAACAGGAGAGGTTCTGGACATTCAAACTTTGTGCCAATATTTGAGGTGGAATTACTGAGATTTTACTGTTGTACTACATAATAGAGGTGTAACAGAACGCATGCGTGGAGCTCAGTTTGATTAACGACCACATAAATATAACACAATATAATACAAGCTACAGTTTTAGTGTGAACCTGAAAGCAGCTCGTTTTATTAATGCTGACAGAATATTTGCATTTACTTTTGCAAATTTTACTTCCATATTTGTAGGTTGCAGCAAACTTTGTAACGAGATACAGTCATCGTCAGTAAAGAAGTTTAATAATAGTAAAAAAAACGAGGCAGGGTTCCTCTATCTTACATCAGCAGTAGCCTTCTGCTCGACCATCTCTGATTTGCTTGGAACTTTTTTTTTTAAATCATAAACTATTGATATTTAAACAGTATCTGTGAAATTTTACCTGGATATATTGAATACTTTCTGAGATATAGAACAAACTGTCTATTAACCCACTTCCAGCAGGTTTTTCCCCACAATAAAACTTGAGTCTATGTTTGAACAACATCATCTCAAGAAGACAGAAGCCTGACATGTTCATTGTTATTTCTCATTTAATAGTTCCGGAGATATCTCTGAACCACATTAATATAATGACTTTTGCATTAATGTCACAAGATATCTTCAGGTTTTAATGTAATGCACTAAAAACTAATATTTCTCCAGCAAAACACTCATTTTGGTTTGAAAGGTCGTTCTTTACTGAAATTGTTCTATTTCTTTAGCCTGCGTATTCAAATGGCAGCACATTCTGCATTTTGTAAAGGTCATGGTGAGAAGTTTTGAGTTCTCTCTGCTTTATATTCCTCCTGACGGTTGGTGTTTTGGTCCAGTTCGAACACACATGATGCAACTATTCCTCATTAATCATTTTAGAAGGCTGACCTCCATCACTGTCCAGCTGCAGCTCTGCTTCATTTACGGTTATTGTTCGGACTTGAGCTGCCGCTGTGGTTAAATCTGTGGTTCTGTGGATGTGTCCAGCTGTTACTATTTGAACCTGCGGCTTCTGACAGATGTTTACTCTGGAGTTCAGGAATAGAGAGGCGATGTCCTGCCTCTTCCGGGGGACCACCATGGGATGTAGTCTTAGAAAAAACACATGTCCAGTAGTCCACGGCAAGAGACAAACGATGTTTAATCCTGATTGAACTGCACATAGTTTGTAAGATAAGAAAGTTGCAGTTTAAAGACGGTAAAGTGCAGACTGTTTATGTGTGAAACTGCTCTCAGAACACCAACATGGCTGTTACTTTGGGATATTTCAGGTATTAAAAGAGGTGAAAATCACTACAAGTCTGGCAAATTTGGGAAACACAACTTTTGGGTGTGTAATTATGTATTCAGTCCAATATTACAACAAACTTTCTTTACTTACATTACGAAGACTGTAAAAATACATAATTGGAAAGACAACACTCCACACAAGTGACGTCATTCTAACTTTCTGTCTCCACAAACTACCAGAGCTGCTGAAGATAGAGATAAATAAGATTAGATCACTAGATTAGCTGTAGCTCTCTACACTTAAAGTGATTTCCACTTCTTTTAATACCGTTGTGTGAGACGAGAGATGTAGTTCACTGGGCATTTTCACACAATAAATGGTACTTTATGACAAACTGCGACTTTCTTAACTTACAAATTTAATTATTTGTCTCTCACCACTGACTACTGGACGTATTTTTTCTTCTATTTTGGTAGTGTGTTGTATTAAAGCTGCTGTATTCCTCCAAAATAAACACATAATCAGACCTGTGATAGAAGCAATGCAGGTTCTATTAGTAACAGCTGGATTTATCCTTATAGCATCACAGATTGAACCACTACAGCAGCCAAAGTCCAAACAAAATCATATCAGCAGCTGGATCCTGTTGGAGATCAGCCTTTTAAAATGATTAATGATAAATAAATGCATTAAGTCTAGAATAACCTTAAGCTGATGTTAGAGATGTCCCAAATCAGATTCTTAATATGTATATTTTAATCCTACATACAATCAAAATTTGGTGGCAAAAAAAGTGACAAAAACTAGTGGAGATATTTTTTTTTTTTTTGAAGATTCTTTGTTCTGCTAGCAAGAAATATTTAGCTGCAAATTATCTTTAGGGTTTTGTGGATGTCGAAGACAAATTTTAGTCGAATCCACTAAAATGTAAGCGATCGGTGAGGCACAGAAGAAATCACAAAGATGTTAAAATTAGGTCGAAGCCAACCTTCAAAAATGTAATATAATAAAGTATTATAGGAGTAGAGCTGTATGATTTTGGAAGGGCCAATGAACTGGAAGGGTTCGGAGAGTGTGAATGACCAAATAGACTTTCACCTATACAGTCCAGACCATAAGTATTTGGACAGTTGTTCTCTGGGCTTCAGCAGGTTTACGTCAATATTGAAGGAACTGCTTGGGTGATTCAGCCATTTTAACACCTAGTACTGATGTTGCATAGTTTCAAAGTAAATGGTCACTTTAATACTTCATGTTTCTTGTTGTTTCAGTGACATTTCATGATTAGTAGAGCTCACAAAGTCAGTATCTCCATGTGAGAGAAGCACAGAGTCTAAGGAACAAGTGTCCACATACTTATGGAGAAGAGTTAGTTACACATCACACATTTCAGACCATGACACCCGATTAAACTCTGATAAACCCACCTTCTTGTATCGGTTGTTGCCGATGAAACTCCAGCGGAGCTACGATGAAGCTGGTCTGACCCAGCGGGCTCCAGTGGTGCAGGACCCTCAGCGTCCAGACTCCGGGCCTCAGCGGGGAGGTGAGCGGTGGCCGGTAGTGCGTGACCTCGGCGGAGGCGTCCACCAGGATGTCGTACGTGGCGGCGATGACGTTGGTGGGGTCGATCCAGACCACGGTGGCAGTCAGGTTGCTCTGACTGCGGCTCCAGCGCTGGACGGCCACCGGCTCATCCTCCGGACCCAGCAGGCCTCCCCAGTTCCTGAAGAGACGCTCCTTTGGATCCCAGTCAGAACCCACCTGGACAGGAAGGAGAGACCCAGTCAGCATCTCTGTGGAGGTCTCACATTCATCTGTTTATCGGTTTTGACCATATCTGATTGAAAATGAGTCATAATGCTGGTTCAACTTATGGTTCAAGTATTCTTTTGGGGAGTTTTTTCCCCATTTTTACAAGATAGAGAGAGACCGGGTGAAAGGGATATAGAGGAGAGTGACATGCAGCAAAGGGTCTTGAGCTGGATTCGAACTCAAGACCGCTGCTGGCGACCTGTGCCCACATGGTAACGTCTTAACTCAGCGAGCTATACATGATTTTGAAGTTTTTCTACTGTTAAAGTATTCACTTTCTGACCTGAGATCCTGTAACTAAACGATTAATTCTGCTCTGTACTAGGAACTAAAGGTTTCAGTCCTGGATTGTTGGTTTGGCTGCAGCTGACAGTTACTTTCTGGGTTAATCAATTAGTTGTTCCGTCTATAAAACTTTACAAAAAATGGTGCAAAATGTCCAAGAAAAATATAAATTATACTCAGTGCAAATTTAGCAGTGCAAACAGAGCAGAAGGCTGAGAATGCTCCCTGTCTAAATGAGAAAGGATAGTTTGGATGCTCGGCTCCGTCTGATTTCCTTTAGTTTTTACTCTACTTTGTATTTTCTAATTATTTTTCACACTGTTTATGGTGCTGATGTCTACAGCTGTGACCCTACAGTTATTTAGACAAACAGGAGACTGTTTAGTGATTTCATTTCATTCTCTGCCAAACAATTATTTTTATTACCTTGTTTTTCTGCATCAAGTCTCTTTTGGCTGCTTTGTGTTTTCAAAGAGCTAAATAAAGATCATCAGGATGGTGACTCATAACGTGCATCAATTAGACATGTGGGGAATTAAATGTTAATTACAGGAGGAATTACAATAGTTATGATAACGTGATTATAAACTCACCCATTGATAACATTTCTCATTAGTTAGGCTTGGTAACATCATATATTTGAGATGAATTAGAGGGGCTGGATCAGAATGATTGAATGTAATAATTCAGTTTTTAAATGTAGGTCATCAATAAAGGTGAACTACAGAAGACAGTCAGCACATTCTTGTTCTATATTTATACTTTTTTAAATCCAGTGTTAAAAGTCTGTTATTATTATTCCTGTTAGTACATTTTCACTGTGTTTTTACTCATTTATTTAGGATTATTTTCTGAACATTTTAACAAAACTATTTCCCTGCAGGAACTAAAAGTTTTCCGAAAATGATTTATTTCGTTGTTTTCAGTCTTCAGTTAAAATCCGGTTTAGGAGCCTGTGACGTGTTACTCCACCGAGTTAAAGGTATAACTGTGTCTGACCTGGATGTGCAGCAGTCGGTTGGTGCTGTGGGGCGGGCTGGCCAGGCTGAAGTGGTCTTTGGGGGCCACCCAGGTCTCCAGACTCTCCAGCTGGGCGGAGGCTCGGTTGGTGGCCACGTGACGCACCAGGTAGCCCTGGAACTGGTCCGACAGGAAGTAGAGGTGCACCGACACCGGGTGGCTCATGGCTGCATATCTGAGGAACAAGTACATGGTTAGATTTGACCTACAGTGAAGTGAAAAACATGTTGTCTGTGGTGTCGAGGGTTTCTGTTTGGTTTTGTTGGGTATTTAGATGACGTATAAAACTGGCCTCAGTCTGAATGACAAAATGCCGTCACTTTACCAGAATAATGAAGCAGCAGTTCCATATTTATGCCTGAACAGAGCTTTTAAATCACTGATTCTCTACAATAGTGCAAACTGGGTATCACTTAAAGAGATAAATTACCTTTATACTTATTTTTGGTGTAAAATCAACACATAAATCACCTCTTTAAACCCATTTTTATAGGCTTGCTTTGACGTGATGGGATTTTTGGTTCTTTTATTTTATCTGATGTTGTTGTATTGATTAATTTTTAAAACTGTTTCTTTTGTTGTTCGATGGTCTTCCTAAGTTTCGTTCTTTTCTTTTTTGCCCTTTGTAAACTCAGTTTTTAAAAAGGTGCTGTATGAATAAAGTTATTATCTGCAATATAATTTTTCTAAATAATAAAATAATAAGAATTTGTGCAATATAGATAAACTCTGTGCAGTATCAATACTTCTCTGTCAGTATTTCTACTCATGAAAGAATCTGTGCAACACCACTGATATGTACAATATTGTTAATAATAATAATAATAATAATAATAATAAGAATCTAATAATCTAACCTTTATTGATCTCCTTGGGGAAATTCCTTCTCTGCATTTGACCCATCCTATTCAAAGTTACACAGTGGTGGTGACTGGGACAAGCGGTCACTCTCACTTTCCCACCCCAACCTCTTGCCAGTCTGGGGACTCGAACCGACGACCTACCGGTTACAAGTTCGCTTCACAAACCACTAGGCCACCATGCCCCCCATTTCCACATCTAGAGGAACTTGGACAATCTGAACTAGTGCTTCTGTGTATTTTATTTTTTATTTTTCTACTGACACTTGTTTGCTCTACCCCCTTAAATTAAAAAAGGAAACGCAGCAGGCTGAGATAAACCAGAACTTTTCCTTCTAGTGTGGACAGAAATCTGCAGTTGAAAAGCTCTGATGCCTCCACACGAGCGCAGACGTGGTTTTTAGCTGCTGCCGACTGAAATCACAGGTTGCAGGAAACACACTGGTCCTTTCTAACCTCCCCCTCCTCCCTCTTTAACACATCCCATAATGTTCCCTCCACCCCAACCTGGAGCAACAAGCAGCTCCTTGTACCTACTGCGGGTCTCCACCCAACACACACAGCTGGAAAAAGCCAGGAACTGAGGGCTGATTGTACGGCGGCACAAGCTCGCCTTATCTCCATATTTAATTTAAGCTACACAAACAGCAGCGGCAACGGTGAGTTTAGTGGAAAGACTTCATCGTCAGGCGGGACTCTGCAGCTCGGGCAACTGAATTATTTACACAAAGAAAACACACAACAGGTGAAGTGATGCCTGCGTAAGACGTGTTGTTGATTCCATTATACACAACATTTTCACTATTTCCCAGAAACCGACCAGAGCTGCAAAGCTAAAAGGAAAATTATTTGGGAGTTTACATTTTCTACACTGAACAATCAATCAGTTATTAGGGAAAATAACTGTCAGGTGTATTTATAATGAAATAACTGTTAGCTGCAGTTTCACAGTTACCCCTCGATTAAACATGCAGTATAATAATATAATAGTTTTAGGATGTAGTTTTGCTAAAAGTGATGGATTAAGTGGTTGAATGTTCAACTAAGCTCGATTCTTTTAACTGTTTATCCATTACATTAATTTACATTTTTAGCTGTTTCAACCAGTTATTCATCATTTTTAGTTGATTATTTAACTATTTCTACTCGTCATCTCTGCTTTTATCCATTATTTTTATCTGTTCAACTTTTAAATGTCACTTCCTGGTTCAGGTGTTTGTCATCTATAGACATATATACATAGACGCACTGACTGTGGAGGGATGTGGCTAAAGCGCCACCATCTTGGTACAGGGCTAGCAGAGGAGGGAGTGCATGGGCATCTATGGGGGTAAAAGGTACTCCACAATCTGAAAGTAGAATTTTTCACTGAATTTTCGACTGATTTCCAAACAGTTTGATTTGTTAAAAACATCACACACGTAGCTATGACAGGATGCTTGGATGTCCTTTTGTTCTATTTATGTCTGCCTGTCTGTCCTCCATCTCTGACGTTTGTAACAAACAACCCGCGTGAACATATGTTGACCATTGATCGATTTATGATCACTTTTATAGAGCAAACATGTCATTCCTCTATAGACGTAATGCACTGTAGGAGCGAGTGGCACTGTACCAAGATGGCCACCGCGTAGGCACATCGCTCCAATCGGCAGCAGCAGTCAATGCGGGGTCTACTTATATATGTCTATGTTGTCATCCAGCTGTCAGTGCATCACTTCCTGGTTCAGGTGTTCCTACCTGCAGCTATTGTCGTTGGGGTGTCCCTGCAGCGAGCTGGAGGCCCTGGACAGCCCCATCCGAGCGAAGGCGTGGTAGTGGCTGAGCGTGGCGTCCGATAGGCTGGCTGGTCCATCCGTCTCCTCCTCGTAGATGTTCTCCCAGTAGGCCTGGAGGCCCGGCGTTCCAGAGGCCAACGACCCGAACAGGTAGGCGTCCAGCTGGCTGATGATCTCCTGGCTGACGCTGGCCTCAAACTTCCGGGCGAAGAAGGTTGGTCTGGAGGCCTGCTGTGGTGAGGAGACAAGAAAATGAAAATATTAATAAAGACACATGTAGGACAACATAATGAGGCACTAGGATCAGTCACAAAGTTCTAAAATCAATCAATCACCACTGCAGCAGAAATAAAATAGTCCCAATAGTAGGAATAACCTTCTCTGGTAGGTGAATCTCTGCCTGAGCTGCTTCTTGAATCACACAGAGCTGCTCATTCACTCTCCTGTGTTTACGTCCAACATACCTTCATGACCACTAATGTTTACCAGAGAAAACACTGAATAAAGCAGCTTCAGAGCAGCAGGGGAGGAAGCAACAGGAAGTTCAGGTAAAACGCTGCTGGTAAACTGATGCTGATTCAGATCCAGTTATTTACTGTCTGTTACCATCATGATCCAGATATGTTGGTTTGAATCTAATAAACAGAATAGATTTTTAATCATTACTGATATAAATCTGTTTTTGTGTACTTTTCATTCAGTTTTTCTAAGCATTTATTAATTGCTTTGAAACTTCAACCGTTTATTATTTTTAGCCTTTTAACCATTTCAACACTTAGCCATTACATGTAGCTAACAGTTTCAACCACTTAATATTACTTTTAGCAGTTTCAACCATTAGCTAACATGTAGCTAACAATTTTAGGCATTTAACTCTTTCAACCATTAGCCACTGCTTTTAGCTATCTTAACTATTTACTCACCACTTGTAGCTAAGAATTTCAACCGTTTAGCATTACTCTTATCTATTTCTAGCATAAGCTATAATATGTAGCTAGCAATTCCACGCATTTAACCATTACCTTTAGCTATTTCAACTATTAGCCGGAACTTGTAGCTAATAATTTTAACCGTTAGCATTACTTTAAGTCATGTCTACTATTAGTCATTACTTATCGCTAACAGTTTCAACCATTTTAGTAGAAATTCTTTAGCTGTTTTAACCTGTAGCCATTACTTGTAGCTAGGAATGTGATCTTTTTAGCATTACCTTCAGCTATTTCAACCATGAATTATTACTTGTAGCTTACCATTTAAGCTATTTAGCTAGCATTACTTTTTAAGCATTCAACCATTACTTTTAGCTATTTCAACCATATAACATATAGCTAGCAGTTTCAACTATTAGCCATTTTAACCATTAGCCATTATTTGTTGCTAATAGTTTATCCAGCCATTACTTTTAGCTATATTTTTTCATAGCTTATAGTTGAACAGTTAACAATTTTAAGCTTTTACCTATTATTTCTAGCTATTTAAACATTAGCCATTAGTTGTACCTTATAAATTTAAACACTTAACTATCACTTTTAGCAACGTTGACCATAAAATATGCCATATAGCAAACAATTTAAACTATTAGCCATTTCTTTTACCCATTTAAACCAATAGCCTCTATTTGTAGCTAACAGTTTCAACCATTTAGCATTACTTTCAGTCATTTCAGTTATCTGTTGCTTTTAGCTCTGTATTTCGACAGTAAACAGCATTCTGTTTACTGTTCCAGTTTCTGTGGTCTCTTGTTGGTCTTAAATACACCACGAGGTGTCCAGGTGTCTTGCTGACTCCGTCTGCGGATTTTTTTAATAATCAAATGGTAATTTCCATTTTTCCACATTAGACCCACCCTCCACTTGGCAACTACAGAAGCTCTAGTCTAAACAGAGTCCAGAGCTGAGTCAGTCTGCATGTCCAGTAGCAATTGTCACTATTTAGGTCAAAAATAACATGCATGCAGTTTCTCACACGTCTTAAAAATAGTGTCTGCAGTCAGAGACCTCTCAAATGTTCATCACATCACAGCTATTTATATTCACACTGAGGAAAACTATGATTTTACTTTTCAGCATTTTCCTTACTCAGTCCGACCACAGCCAACTCCCTGACAGCACACACATTTGTACTATTGGCAAAATCCATTTTCTGGGTTCTTACTGAAACCTGATTCCAACCTCAACCCTAAAGCCACAGTCCAGAAAGTGTCTTTAAGATCAAAAACCTTCAAACACCGATTAAAATGGTTCTTGTGTCATTTCACAGGTTAGATGTCTTTAGTTTTGTTCTATGCTGCAGTAAAGTGAAACGTTTTACTGCTGCTGAGCTCTACTGCAGTTTAAGACGTATATGAGAGAACATGGCCCAGTTTGGAGGAGATGAGGGCGTGGTTTCTGACATCATCAGGAGGGTGTGACCTCACTCCTCACCACGCCGGCTTCACCAGCGAGCCAGGAAACCCCGAGCTAATGAGAAGGACGGCGGCCTGTAGCGGAGCTTCATCTGAGGGTTATTCTGGGCCATTTACCAGCGATGTGTCCTCACAGCTAAAGACAACAGTAGAAACCACTAGTTACAGAGTCAGAGCTGTTCCTCCATCAGATCACAGAGGCATTAAATAAAACTGCATTTACTGTATGTCCTCTGCTCTGCCTGGAAGAAGCCAGACCAACCTCATGTTGGAGCTTTAATTTAGTTGTTCTGGTTTATTTTTAAATTAGAGTAGGGCTTTAACTACACTGTAAAAAATGCTTTGACATTTTTTAACTGATTTAACTGAATTGACTGTCATTTCACAGGTAAATTGGTACATTACAGATAATAAAAAGGTCAAATCCAAAAACTGTATTTTAACACAATTTTTTTTACTGTATTTAAATCAACAAAAAAACATTATTTGCCATTATTTGAAAGAAAAATACATACACTAAGGACTGAAAAAATATTTTTTTTAACATGTTAATCTTAAACTCCAAAAAAAGTCCATCTCTTTATCTTTTTTTCATTTAAATTGGCAAAACGATATAATTATTTTACCGATGTTTTCCATTATATGAAAGAAATATTATGTAATATTAAGGACTGAAAAAGTTAGTTTTAGTTTACAGATTTTCCCTGTTAAAATCACAGAAAAAATATTAATTTACATGTTTACTGTAAAAAACACTAAACGTGCAAACGTCAATGTCAAACATCTGTATTTTTCTAAATGGTAATAATTTTTTTACTGTATTAAATCAGCAAAAAAAAAATCATAGAA
>OMNN01025385.1:0-16264 GCA_900302755.1 Chromis chromis
CAAACACACTCATGCAAATGGAAATCCCAAATGTCACTGGCCTACCCCCTGCAGGAAAATGCACCCCACCACATGGCAACAACATCAAACAATCAGGAACATCTTGAGGAACATGACAATGGCTCAAGATGTTGATTTGACCTCCAAACTTCCTAGACCCCATTCTGATCAAGTATCAACAGGATGCAGTGGAACAAGTTGGATTGACAGAGGCCCCACTGCACAAGCCAGAGTACCCAAAGGATCCACTGCCAACGTCCTGGTACCAGACCCCATAGGACACCCTGAGAGGTCCTCTTGTCCATGCCCAATGGTTCAGAGCATTTTTGACCACATAAGGGGAACCAAGAGATATCAGTGACAGATTTACCCAAAAGGTGCCACAAATGTCAGGCTCTCTGTTAATTACATTAGCACTGATCAGTTATTGAGCAAGAAAGTAACCACAAAGTCTTGCTGCATAATTGAGCAAAATAACTTTATTGCTTTAACAAGAAAAACAAATATTATAGCAACTGAAAATGACATTTATAATTATTAGTAAATGTATTGTGCCAAAACTAATTTCTATCACATTCACAGGTTATTATGGTAATAGGAAGTTACGTTTACAGTGCAAACATTTGATTTGATAAGAACAACATTAACTAAAAGAGTGTAATTTCAAACTGTCAGATGTGTTTGACATCTAGTTGAAACTAGAGTTGCAGCAGTAGGATATCTGAGGTAAACATTGCCTTGGTTTTAATTCCACTACCACATTTAAACAACACCTGCATTTACAGTAGGAGTCTGAGCTTGTTAAAATATGTTTGTGCAGAACTTACAGACATCATAGTGAAGCAACTAAAGATTATATATAATTCTGAAAGAACGTGCATTTAAGAATGTCTTCCTTTTTTCCTAGTTCTTTTGAAATATGTTTGTGGAGGTAGCAGTTTTCTTTCCTCATGAATGTTGCTTATTGAAAGGTGCACACATTCAATATAAATGTCAATCATTTTTGAGTAATATATGTTGTCTATTAATCTTAGACCAAACATGATGATTATGTGAATAACAAGACTAGGAGCCCTGATCAGCTGGTTGGTCAAAGAATCAATGGCTCAGTTTACTTATTATTATTTCTCCCCTAATCATCAATAGCAGTGGACGCGATCGTAGCGTTGACCTCGGTACCAGCTGTAGCGAGAGAGGCTGAGGTCCCGGTCAAGGTGCTGTCGCGAGGTTTGGCTCGAGGCCTCATCATCTCCTCCGTGTTGCGTTCAGGCTTTATCAAGAGAACGTAGCACTTGGGCAGGAAGATGCAGGTCAGCAGGCCGAAGCTGGAAGCCAGGATGGCAAAAATCTGGACGGCAACCATGAACTTGCCACGTGTGCTGAGGTAAGCCGGGACGAAGGAGATCCAGACGATGAAGAAGACCAGCAAGCCAAAGGTCATGCACTTTGCCTCACTGGAAGATGGAATAAAACAAAAAAACAAAACATTATGGCTCTGAAGATTAAAAGAACATTAACAGTATATAATAAATGTCCTACATTTAGTGGCCCTTTAATATCAGTAGTATCCATGTGTTTGTATAAGCTAAGATTATGTCATTCTTGCTGATATTTGCACAGAGAACAATTTTACATAGAGCATGCATTGCAAAATAATTGGGCTATATCTAAACTAGTTTTAACCATAAGGCAGAAATCTTCTACAAGAATTCTGTTACATTACATTAATGTAACTGCTAATCAGTTTTAGCTGAAACCTTTGTGTTACCCACCTGATGTGGTCCTCCAGTTTGCGGGCTATGAAGGCAAAGACGAAGGCCAGCAGAGCCAGCAGGATGTCGTAAGCGAAGATGCAGCAGATGAAGACCACTGAGCCTTCGTCACACTCGAGAATGATCTTTATATTCTGGGCAGAGGTGTTCTTGACCGGGTATGGAGGGAGGATGATGAGCCACACTGTGCAAGCTATAGCCTGGGTAGAAGGATTGTATTTAAGGTCAGGGACAGATGTCAAACCTAAATGAAACATTATTTGGGGTGGTAATTTGCATATAATTTAATGTTTATTTTAAATAACAGGTCTCTATCACTGAGTACCTTACACACAGCTTTTACAACAGTCTTGATCCATTGAGCTGGTTTCCTGTTTTTTCACATGTAGTTACCTGTATTAATGTTGCTGCAGCAGCTATCGCCCTCTGGTGGGCGCAGGTGAGAGTGTCAACTTCAGGGTTCGCACATGCATTGAAATCATTGTTGTTATTTGTGTTGGTTACGATGACATCAGGGCTGCCGCTGTTCGCTGCTTCTTCCGCTGCTGCTTTGGCAGCTTTGGCAGCAGCTTTGGCTCTGGCTCGGGCTGCTTTCAGGGACTGAGCTCTCATCATCAACACTGCTGCCTTACCTGAAGCAAGGAGAGATTGTGGTTTTGATATTGTAGAGCAGAACAAGGGCGAGGTAAGTTTAAGAGTGGGTGAATTAATTTCTCCTGGTAACCCACCCATGATGGAGGACAGGCAGAGAGCAAAGCCAAGAGCCAAGGCTACTTGGCTGGTCATGCAGCTCCAGTGTTGCGGCTCTCCGAGGAAGACGATGGAGCAGAGGAAGGTCACCACCAGCGAGAAGAGCAGCGAGAAACTCAACAGAGCATCATTGACTTTCACCAGAGGGGTTCCAATGTTCACAACGAACACCACCTGGAAAAAGAAGAAGGGAATGGCATGTTAGTTCCCCCCTCTCCACAATGAGAGATCTACTAGGAGGGATGGTATTGGTTGTGTGATTCTCACCCCAACAGCAATGGTGACTAAAGCTCCAAAGGCAGAGATGACGATGAGAGTGATTCCCAGCGGCTCTCCAAAGGCCAGGAACTCGATGATTTTTGGAACACAGGTGTCATGAGCTTCATTGGACCAGTCATCTCCACTGCAGAGGATACATTCACGAGCATCTGTCGGGGAGAGAGGAGGGTCACGTTTATCTAAAGTTGTTTAACCTGATGGTGAAAAGTCTCCCTTACACCTCTTGAACATTCTCAGTTTTTATGTTGACATCAGCGACAGTTCAATTTGGTGTATTTGCAAGAATAGGCTTGTTTGCTTGTGTTTGTACTATTTCAGGCAGAGACTTGGAGGAGCCACAGATGCAATTTACTTTTAAAACAAGTCAAGATTGTTGCAACCCAAGTAAGGAGGTAGTTTATCCAGTTCTTGATTTATTAGAGTGGACAGTTTGTTTTTGTTGAAGGCGGCTTTAGATGAGTTTTGCAGAATATTCTAGCTCCGTGATGCAACATTACAACAGCAATGTATTAAAGCATCACATGGGATCCATAAATTAGAATATTTAACCATTTGTACCAATTATGTCAGCTCATTCAGTCAAACTGAATTTGAAGTCAAATCAGTGAAAGTAATTTAAGCAAATTCAGGCTCTTGAGTATCTTAATATCAAATGAATAATGTATAAGTGAGTGAGTAAGTAAATTTAATGTTGAGGGTAGTTCTTAAAACCAGATTTACAAGGTGCTTCAGAAGTGCACATTAATACACAAGGGGTTTCGGGGAATGGTCAAATATTGGGTAAAGAAAGGCAGTTTTAAAAAACTAGTTAAAGCCATTGGAGCAGAACATTACTTTTTCAAAAACTGGCACAAGCTCAGCAGATTTGACACGGTTTGTTTGGGGATGTTTACGTTAAAATAGTAAAAGCATGACCCTCCTATACTTAAATCTGGACAGTGGAACTGTAAACAACATTTATGTGCCAGAAGCTGAGTCTTGGTGTAGAAATAAACAATGGAAGGCTTTAAAAAGAAACACAACTTTCATTCCTAACACATCAAAAGCATTCACTAAAGTGTATTTTTTTAGGAAGGTACCCTGATATCTTAAAGGTACAGTTTGAAAGTTGTGTACTGACTGGTTGTGTTGCTGATCTCTCCATCAGCACATGGGATACAGTCAAAGCAGCAGACCGGCTCCCCCTGCCGGATCCCCTTCCTGGTGCCCGGCTGGCAGTTCTCGCTGCACACTGACCGAGGAGGCTGTCACACAAAAAAGCACAGATAATTTACGCTTGGACACCTCAATGAGTCAACTAATCATGATCTCAAAGAGCATGCGGTTAACCGCTGTCTGAATCAATACGTTGCTGACCTCCAGCATCTCATTGTTCCACACAATGGAGTCATTCATTATGTGGATTCTGTCCTCCAGGGCTGTCGAGCCATTGTAGCGTCCAACAGTGACATAAGACACCTCCCCATGACTATTGACCTGCCAGTTAATGATGTCATAGAAGCCCTCTACGTCCCCGCCTTCAAAGTAGATCTCCTCCTCTGTGTTCGGCACTTTGAAATGCACATTCTTCAGGTAGTACATGAGCTTAAGGAAGACAGAAATGGAGATTTAGTTCATTCAAATGCATACAGAAATGTCTGCGCAGACTTTACATTCAGACATTCTCACCTGCCATGGCTCAAAGTTAGTGATGTCTGCACAACTGTTGCCAATGAACGGCCCCTTTCCATGTTCACAGTGTTCCAGGTTGTGCAAGGCGTGGGCCACAGCATACACTGCTTTGTACACACTGTGGGAGACACTTTCATCATTATCACCAACATTATCATCGTCATTCACACCAAATATAGAGTATTGCAGGCTTACAGGATAGTTTTTTCATAATTAAAGACAACACCAGTGCCAAATGGGTTTTTTCAGATATACCATTTCTACAAGGTATGCGAACGGATCACAGTGCATTCAGTGAAATATCCAATCAGAACAGTGTTGCATTGCTACTGAGGTTATATACACAAAATGAACAAAAATTTGTGCAGCACACATTTAACTGTATTATGGTTCAGTGTCTGTGAGTGAAGCTGTAGAATTGTTGTCAAAATCTTAGCACATTGTGGTCAACTGTCCCTTAAACTGTAGAAAATCAGTGATATGATGCCAGTAATAGAGGTCATACTCAGATGCAGTTGCAGCAGCTTAATAATAAAGTTGTGACGTTAGCAGCATCAGTGAAGTGGTGTAAAGTAGCGAAGTTAATTTACTCAATTGCTTTAAGTGTGGTACAATACACCTAATTGCTAGTTACGTTGCATATTCAGATTCATAACACAAAATATAATCAACAGAAAAATTATGATGTATTATTGTTAGATGAAGATAAAATTGAATTAATTAATCTCCAAGAGATTACTCACCATAATTAATTAAGTATTAATGACCATGATAATGATCTAATACTATAACATACAGTATTCAGAAATGGGCCATTCTGCATGAGAAGTATGTTTACTTTGCTACCTTAAATAAATTTTGAGCTTATAGTTTTGTACTTTTAAATTAAAGACTTGAAAGTAGGACTTTTATTTGGAACAGAGTATTTCTACAGTGTGGTACTGTTACCTTTACTTAAGTACAATATCTGAGTGCTTCTTCCTTATTGCACCACTGCTGCCCTTCATTAGTTGTTTGAGTTGTAAGAACTGACCTGTAGGTGATTCGTAGCTGGGAGACGTCAGAGTAGGTGTTATTGAGTTGTACCAGAGACTCACTCCCAGTGCAAAGACCATCAGGGACCCCCCTCGCTGCTCTGGACAGTGTGCTGTTCACCTCCTTTGCCCTCTGTTTGGCCAACCTCAGCGCTTTGCCATAATCTAATGTGCAGTTAAAAACCTGGGACACAAAATAAGATCACAAATTTAGCATCTGTTAGTTTTATGTTGGCTTCTATGTGACCTTAGACCAGTAGTCATCAACTCATCACTGTCAGGTTCTCCAGGTTAATAAACACACCGTCTCCCAGAATTCCTCAGTAAGAAAGTCAGCATAAGGGTCCAGATCCAGTAGATGGCGCTGAAGACCAGGGATGTCAGCCCTCTTCACCCCAAAACCCAGAGTACCAGCCAGGACTGAGCTCACCTGCATGCAAAGATGGACATGATGCAGGATGAAATGTTGTCTAGACTGGTTTGAGCTTCTGGGTCATCATCAACTTTCATCTTTGGTCAACACCTAACTGAACGCTCACCCCGGGCTGGTTGATGAGAGCGGAGGTGACCCAGGCCTCGCTGGCTATCCAAGTGCGGTTGGTCACATTGTGTAGGAGCAGCTCAGCAATGAGAGGACTGAGGTCCACGTCTGATGAGAAGACCACGATGATCTTGGCTGTGGACTCAACCACAGTTTGGACGATACGCTGGATGGCCTCTGGGGAACTCACCTGAAGTTTACACACAGGAATGAATTCTCTAGAAAACACAAATGGCTTTAAACTGACCAAATGACAGGTGGAATAGTGAAATATGGAAACATAGCTGTTTACCTTGGGCAGGGTCTCAGAGAAGGAGATGCAGACTCCAGCTTCCTCCACCTGCTCCTTGAAGTCTTTGATGCCGTACTTTCCATAATCATCATCAGCAGCGATGGTGCCCACCCAGGTCCAGCCAAAGTGTAGCACCACCCGGGCCATAGCTGTAGACTGGTGCTTGTCATTGGGAATGGTCCTTAAGAAGGTGGGGAACTGGAACTTACTTTCCAGAGCAGAGCAACTTGAAGAATAACTGACCTAAAGATGATACGGAAGAAACAACATGACGTCTCTTTTTGATCATTGTCCTTATTTTTTTCCTTGTATTACTCCACTTGTCATTCACATACCTGTGGAAAATGATAAAGTCCAAGTATCCTGGCAGTGGCAATGGACAGATCTGAGCCCCCAGCGCCCACTAGAGCAGCCAGAGGTGGCCCAGTGCCACATCTGTAGTTGGGTACGGCTTCGTCTTGTCCCGTCAGGTAGGTCAGGGTGCCTTCCACCGCCTTGGAGATGGTGAAGCAGGAGTCGTAGATGACGTAACCCAGGTCAGTGTTGGGCAGCAAATCGGTCCTCTCATTGATTTCATTGATGGCAAACAGCATTGTCTGGGTCCAGCGGAAGGTACGGAAGTTAAATCTGGGACAGTGACGGAGAAACGGCACATTTCTTGACATCAGTCAGCCATTCTTGAGTACAAGCAGTTTGGTTTAGCAAAGGAAACCCTGATCCACATTCTGTATATGTTCCAAATTAAAATACTTCAAAACTGGAAGACAGACTATTTTTGTCTTTTAGTTTTATTACCTAAATTAGCAGTTCACAGACTTGCTGATTATTGTTGCGTACTACACTGTAAAGGCCTGTCTCTATAATAAGCTAATTGGCCCCAGAGGTGCTGCGCAGCTCTGTCTTGATTTCTGTAGTGAAAAAAAATTAGGTTAAGCGACTCAGGAGTGCACTGTGAGTTTGAAATACATAATTAAGCTAAAATTATTCATCAGCAAAGCACTAAAATATTAAATAATTTAGCTTTTGGTAAGCCCACAACATTATCTATCATTAGTTTAACTACAAAGTAAGCCAGTAGAGTGTAAATCAGCACAGTCACAATGAGAAAAAAGACTGAACGTGGCTTGGCTCACCCCTCACACCCCGAGGAGACAGGCACCCTTGAAGTGTTGCCATCACTGGAAGCAATACGCTTGTGAACTGGAAACATCCCCCCAACAACAACCTTCTTCTTCTCTACATCCTTGTAGCCGCTCAGGTTGAACTTGGCCTTCAGTTTGCATGTGGACTCTGCCGAAAGAGATCTGTAGACGAGGGAAAAGGTGCATAATCCAAGCAAAAAGCGTCTGATTTCCATGCTATGTAAACACAGAAGGGAGTTGTGAGAGCTCTCTCTCTTTACAGCAGACAGCAAAGGAGGTGGCAATGTGTGGCAGGTATCTTATGTGGTCTCTGGGGAGATGTGCTGCACGGAGTAACCCAACAGATTCAACGGTACAAAGGTGAAGAGGAGGACTTTGGGTTGCAGAGACCGGCTGATGGCGACTTTATTCAATGTGCAACATAAACAAGAAGGACTTCCTTAAATTTAATAAACACCAAAGCAGTATTATTTATTATTAATGGTGCATAAAATCACACATAGTTCAAAAGGCTGGTTTAATTCCCCCATCATGAACACAAACTGAACCCTGGTTCACCAAAATAAGCACCAACACACACTTCTAGCTCAAATTCCAAGAAACATCGTCGTCGTTTCATCTCATTTCTGTCCTCGCTCTTTGTCCTCCTGTAAATATCACTTCATTAGTCTGAGCTGCCACAGGCCAGCAGTTAATTGGCAGCTGCATGTGGCGACTTGTACGGCCCTCATACAATGTTACAGCACAGTGACTGTTCCAAAATCCTGCCTCGTCCCCTGAGATCTGGTCTGCAGCTCGTGGACGGCTGACTGAACTTGTCTGCTCTTGTCTCTCAGTCAAGTGGGAGCATCACACACCTGAACCCCCGACACACTGAGGGACGCCTGCTGGGCAACGACTGCTGACACAAATAGGCTCCTAGTGAATGACACTGTAAACTGTCTTTCAATAATATGGCAGCTTTCAGTAGATGTGTGTCACTGTTGTTGCAGTAAATTATGCTAAAGGGGGAGATTTCACACAGAAAGCAGGAAATCTAAAATGTGAATGTGTTACATGTGGAGTTTTTTGATGATGAAAACTACCCTTAGGGTGTTTGAGTGTGAGCCCTTGTGATCTGTCTCAGGCAGATTAATGACTTTTGCAAGAAATCAATTATGTGCAGAAATTTACAAAACAGCTCATTTCAAAGAGCAGCTCTGTGCAGACTTTTAAAGTTGTTAAATGGAAAATAGGGGCATTTCCCCCCGACACGCCCCAGCAAGTTGTTTTTCACTGTATTCGCCTTCTTGTTTCACTTTACTATTTTTAAAAGCAAACTCAAGACCTACCTTTGTAGTCAGGCTTTTGATTTGATAGCTTAGAACTCATTTTATTTATTGATTTCTCTATTTATTTACCTATTTACATATTTTTTAATCTATTTAATGTAGTTTATTACTTCATTTTTATCATTTTTTATTGTTTATATATACACCGACCAAGCATAACATTATGACCATCTGCCTAATATTGTGTTGGTCCCTCTTATGTGGTCAAAAATGCTCTGAACCATTGGGCATGGACAAGAGGACCTCTCAGGGTGTCCTATGGGGTTTGGCACCAGGATGTTGGTAGTGGATCCTTTGGGTACTCTGGCTTGTGCAGTGGGGCCTCTGTCAATCCAACTTGTTTCACTGCATCCTGTTGATGCTTGATCAGAATGGGGTCTAGGAAGTTTGGAGGTCAAACAACATCTTGGGCCATTGTCATGTTCCTCAAGATGTTGATGATGTTTTTGCCATGTGGTGGGGTGCATTTTCCTGTCAGTGACATTTGGGATTTCCATTTGCATGAGGGAGTGTGTTTGTTCTGGGACAATGTTTATTTGGGTGTCTAAGTCTCATCAACACGGATGGCAAAATCCAAGGTTTTCCAGCAGAACATCACATAGTACCAATATGATCAATGTTATTCACTTCATCTGTCAGTGCTCATATTTTATTTTAGTTATTTATTTTGCCTATTTTACCGTATTCTATCTCATCCGGTGTTTCCTCACAAAACAGGATAGTGTTTCCTCAGTTCCCCTGTGTTTTAGAGTCCTTTATTGATAACTTGACAGTGGGGCTGGGGTAGGACTTGTACTGCTTTATTGCATTTTTTATTATCTGTAAAGCACTTTGTGTTGCATTTTTGTTTGTATGAGTAGTGCTATATAAATAAAATCTGACTGGTTGATTATGAAGTTGTAAAAAAGTGGAATTATTTCCGGCCATTACTATTTCTGCTCAAATCTTTTTGTTTGGTTGTAATAAAAGTACAACTTGTGCATCTACTTTGACCTACATATGTTTTTTTTTCTGAAGCTAATCTGAATCAATTAATCATTCTTATTTCTTAAAAGTAGTATTAGGTTTCCTGCTCATTTACTCTAATTTGAAGCTTTTCTATTTCAGTAGGTTAATGTTTAAGTAGGGCTTGGCTGCATCATATTAGCAATTTACCAGGAAAGCCTACATCTAACACAAGTTCTCTAACTTTTTAGCTCCTGATGGGAGTTTTTTGGACCCAAAACTTTCCCCTAGTAGTGAAATAACATTAAATAACAAAAAACATTTAAATGTTTAGTTTATTACAAATAATGTCTTTGTAATAAACTAAAAAAAAAAAAACAACTATGGTGAAAAGCAGATAAGTTGCTCAGTATAGAAGTGAGAAGTTTCAACATTGAGATCTTTATTAAAGCTCAGTTTTCCATTGTACAAATGTCATAGTTGAAACTGCATGCAGTGGCTTGGTTTGAGGCACGTTACTAAGGAGAATGAGCATTGTTGACCAAAAATAAAAAAACAAAAACAAAAAAAAAATCTGACATAGAATTGCATAACTTAATCTTATTGATATTTCAATTAAATTCGACTACAAAGTAATATGACCATTATTAGCTTGTTGCTTTCTATGAAGACATATGAAACAAAAAATACACACATATTAAAGGCAGAACAGAAGGAGAAACACTAATAGCAGTTAAGACAAGTTAGGAAAACCATTCATTTTGCATTAGGAGTATTTTGCCACTAAAGGTTAAGGATGTAACACAGGGATGAGAGGCACAAAAACAAATTCCGGAGGCATGAGAAACACCACATCTGAGTGAAATGTCTCTAACGGGGTACAATACACTTTTTAAAACTCAGTTAAACCTGAGCACTGTATTCACTGAGGTCTAAACGACAAGACTAAAGGTTATGATGCGCTGAATGTTCCGACGGTGCAGAACACAAATACATGAAGCAGTAATGCCTTTCTGAGACACAGTGAACTTATGCTGGAGATGGCAACAGACAGTACTCTTTAACTTGACCTTTGACACTACAGAGTGACACACGTAAGAAGGTGAAGTTTCCACTTGATGTCTGATTTGTTATGCTGACAAAGCACTGAGGCTTTATGAGTGATAAAAGACAAAATGTGCAAAAATGTGCCCCCTGCACAACAAAAGAGCAGCCAAATCATGAGGAAGTGACAACAGCAACTGACACAATGTGGTTATAAACTCTACTGTACTTATAATTTCGTTATTAGTCCTCTTGCCTTTTTATTCTTCTTCATAAAAAGCATACATATTGCAGCATGAGGAGAAACAGTGTTATATCCTCCTTTCTGGAAACATCAGAGTCCAGGTCAGGTCACACCAAAGAAAAACCAAGAACAGAACAGGCACATACAAAGTTACCCATCATATTGGCCTCCTCCACAGCTGCACATGAGTCATTACACCGAAGCTATTCTCGGGTTGACTGCCGTCCACGATGGGCACGGCAACAAGTCAACAGCTCTCGTCGACAAATGTAGCTTGGAGAAGATCGTCAGGAACCCCACAATGTTATAGATAACTACAGCATATTCTACTTTTGGCAAAACAAAAAGCTTAAAAATTGTTGATTGGTCACATAGGCTGTCTGTTCAGACGGCCTTCGTCATAGCACAGTATACAGGCAGAAAGTGAAAATGAACAAGTTGAGAGGATAGTCTTAGGCTGCGAACATTCTGACCTACAACAGTAAAACAAAAGCATCCGACGAAAAAAAACAATGATTTTCTAGCCCCTCCCCGCCTTCTGCCGTCGCGTCTTTTCACTTGACACTTATTGTTTGCGTGTTTTCATGTTTTACTCGTCCTATAATGCATCCTGAGGCACAACATCAAGTCCACTTACTGAACTTTCACAGCTTCTCGCCACTTGCCTTTAATGGGTGACCTCACAAAAGGAAGCAGCAATTTACCTTTTCATCACAGCGAGGAAATGCATTGTGGTACATGAATCAAAAATGACAATATATTATCAATAACCAACATTAATCAATCCCTATCGCCAAAAATATTAAGACCAGGGAAAAGTGGTGGGGAGAGCAGAGCAGTGGCGCCTTTGCGTGTGCACCAGTCACAGTACGGTCTGCCGTCCATGGGAATGTTGTAGAGAGGAGGGAGGTACAGGAGGGAGGTGGGAGGAGGAAAGAGAAGGAGGGGGGTAAAGGAGGAAGGATAGAAAAGGAGAGCAGTTCACCAGCCCTCACTGTAATCTGTTGAGTGTGTTTGTGCAGTGTGTGTGAGTGCGAGTTGCTTGGATGCCATGTTTTGCGTTTTATTCCCACTCTGTGGTGCCGGGTGGTTTGGAGGTCAGGTCATACATGACTCTGGAGATGCCTGGGATTTTCTTGATCTCATTCACCATCTTCAGCACCACCTGGTGACACAGACGAGACAGACAACTTTTAAAACACTGAACTCGAGGGGCAAATGAAGATGCTCCTTGTTTTGTTTCTGAATCCTAAACCTTGCCGGCGGGTTTATAACGCCTGTTATTATTCTATGAATTTTGCCAAAATTGCACCATTTATCATGTGAAAAACCAACTTTCAGAAGGGTCCTTAAGTACTCCTCTGTCGTATGCCATTTATTTGTGAAAATGATCTAAATTTAATCTATTCTAACCTTTATTGATCCCCTTGGTGAAATCCCTTCTCTGCATTTGACCCATCCTATTCGAAGTTAACTATACATACTAGGAGCAGTGAGCTGTCGCGGTACAGCGCCCGGGGAGCAGACGCTCTCACTTTCCCACCTCAACCTCTTACCAGTCCAGGGGCTCGACCTGGCGACCCACCGGTTACAAGTTCGCTTCACAAACCACTAGGCCACCACTGCCCCAGCTTATAAATCTTTTTTTCCCCACAAAAACCACTTTATTTTACGTGTCTCACTTGAAAATTTACCAAAAGTAAATAGTTTGACCAAACCAGATTCTGTAAAAATCTAATTATTCTGTGCCATGACTAACTCAGCTGTAACCAACAGTCATGTGACACAATATCAAGAACTTTTCAACTGAACTGCAGGCATTCTTTACACATAGCAGACAAATTGAAAATATAAGTAGTAAAATATCTATATTATGTAGAGCAACCATTTTTTCAAGTTTTGGTAACACCTTTGGGCTTTTGGAAAAATGCTAGATATTCAACTCTAATTTTTTATGGTTTATAATTTTGTCATATTGCACAAAATACATTTTGAGTTCCCTCTACTTCTAGTCATGGCTGTGCTGTTTCCATAGATGTGTAGAACTTTATATTGCAATGAAAAATGAGCCCACAGTGAGTAAAAATGTGACCGGAGCAAAGAGCACCCAGAAATTTCTTGGGATTTAGATGGTTGAATAACTCTTGGGTCGATAATTTGCATTATCCAAACCCAAGTAATTACTATGATGTAAGCTAACGCCACCGAATCTGGAGAGACGCTATCGCCAAGTTGAGAGGTTAGATTATGGTATACCTCCTCTGGGATATGGTTGCCCGGCATGGCAGGGATGCCTGTCATGAAGTCGCTGGTGATGAAGGTGCGGACCACAACGGAGCGCCGGCAGGACGGCTGCTTCTGCAGGGGGTCACGGTCAAAGTGCAGGGGGGCAAGGATGACCGGCATCTGGCTGATCTTACCGGAGTAGCCTGAAGGTAAAAGAGGGAAAAGTTCAGCAAACATTTTTATCTATGTGAATGAATGCTGGACTAGGGTAAAATATTTATTGTGGCTGCAAATGCTCTTTACTATTTGCCATAAAGAAATACCTTTTAGTTGGATAGAGCTAGTCAGATTGTAATGGTGTGGTTATCAGAGCCAGTGTATAATGTCTAAACCCAGTATTTTATGTTTACCTTTCTTGGTTGCATTTTTTCTAATACAAAAAAGACACTGATCATCTTTTCTGTAGTCTGAATGTGCAGAAACACATTGATTGCCCCAAAATCATGGTCTGATGGGCCAGACAAAAATTTAGATTGTAGACTTTACAAAACAGCAATACAGCCATTAGCGGTGTTCTGGAAAATGCACTGCTAGACAAGCCAAACCCACCTCTAGTGTCATCTATTCTTTAGTCGGGAGCTCTTCAATGTCTTGTGTCTTTGTGGCTGCTAAATACACTCATGAAGCTGAAAATGCTAAATAAAATGTATTTAAACTGAATGGTCAATTTGATTTTTTGGGAGAATTATTTTTTAGATTAACCACCTAATCAGTAAAACAGTCAATAGATCAATCATCAGAAAAACAATCCTTAGTGGCAGCCTCAACGTAGATATTTTAAAACTAATACGGGTCCATTTATAGAAATGTGGACATGCAGATTCATGTTCAAATTCACCCTTAAAAAAAATAAGCCTTAAATTAGATCAGTCAAATACCAAGCTAAATCAGAACCACCCTAACCAAAGTAAAGATGTTTAATACTTCAAGCAAATATCTGGTAATCCAATCAAATCTTTCTTGTACTTACTTAAATTGCTCCCACAGTTGAGTCAAGACTGATTTATTTTACACGTTCTCTGTTGTAATTTAACAAATCACTACTATTTGTCTGCATGAGTACAAGGCAAACTCTTTACTTAGTTAATTCTACTCGTCTTCTCATTAGAGAAATACTTTTTATTGTCTCTAGTCTTAGAGTTTTATCTACTTCCTTTCTATTGGAAATCCCAAAATACACGGAGCTCTAAGTGTCTGAAATGACTGTGGTACACACACTTACCAGACTCTCTAAGAATAGAATGAGCTACAAAGTCAGCCTGTCTGAGCGTGCTCAGAACGCCTGTGGTCAGGAAAGTTGGGGTAATGTCTGTCGGTGGCTCCTTCACATGGGACCCAAATACATACACAACTCTGAAGAAAGAGAGACATGAACGAAAGAGTGAATGAATGAATGAATATTCCCATATGGTCAACTGATCTTTAACAACACTGAATTCTAATGTTTCTGATCACTGACGACAGACGAGGAGGGAATCTGTAAACAAAGATGTGTGCATTACCTATTGATGCTATGGCACATGCGAGGGATGAGTCTGGCCAGGAACATGAGCGACTCCCAGTGTGGAGATTCTTTACTTGTGACGCCACAAACGTAACTGTAGGACCGGCAATCACCCTGAGACAGAAGATTGTGTTCTCATTATAGTGTTTTTACAGAGGTACAAAAAAAGAAATTGGAACAAAAGTCAGTTTAACACAAAAAAGAAAACTGTTTTCTTGTGTTAACCAGTGAAATTTCTGAGCAGTCTGTTTCCACTTTCAGCCGAGGCAATGAAAGCTGCTAGTGTTTGTGTACCGTCTCCTGTCTGCCCCACAATTTGAGGTTTGGAACAAATTTAACTCTCTGGACACACCTACACAAAGACACACACAGTCACTGGCTGTCTGTAATGTTTGGGTGAAGAAAGTAGTCATAGCCATCCTTCTGTCCAGGCAACGCTGAAGGTCAGTTTTAACTGTTGGAAAGTGAGTTTCTTTTTGTCATTTTTAACCATTTCTACAGAGCAATTCCTTCCTTGGCTCAAGGAAAAACAAAAAGAGAATTTGAGAAGCTTGTGTGGGTGTGTCTTGTGGTTGACCACTTAATTATAGTTCTAACACAACAAGAGACAAGGCCCCACTGTCTGGAAAACACTTCTGACTCCCGACATAAATGCAACAGCTCAAATGTTCTAAACGTACAATAAATTAGCTATAGTTGGACTGAACTCTTAGAGAAGCCACTTTAGTAGATCTACTTTGAGACTATTTTGACTGAAGATGAATAAATTTTAGTTCTACAACATACACCGATCAGGCATAACATCATGACCACCTGCCTAATATTGTGTTGGTCCCCCTTATGTGGTCAAAAATGCTCTGAACCATTGGGCATGGACAAGAGGACCTCTCAGGGTGTCCTATGGGGTCTGGCACCAGGACGTTGGCATTGGATCCTTTGGGTACTCTGGCTTGTGCAGTGGGGCCTCTGTCAATCCAACTTGTTCCACTGCATCCTGTTGATGCTTGATCAGAATGGGGTCTAGGAAGTTTGGAGGTCAAATCAACATCTTGGGCCATTGTCATGTTCCTCAAGATGTTCCTGATTGGTTGATGTTGTTGCCATGTGGTGGGGTGCATTTTCTGTAGTTGTAGGCCAGGGACATTTGGGATTTCCATTTGCATGAGGGAGTGTGCTTGTGTATGTTTATTTGGGTGTCTAAGTCTCATCAACATGGATGTTAAAATCCAAGGTTTTCCAGCAGAACACTACATAGTACCAATATGATCTTTAGATTTGTTTCAGTGGAAAAGAAATGAAGAAATGTCCGCTCCCACTTAAATTGTGACTCATATCAATCAAAAGAATCCCTGTTTTTAAATCAGAATTTGTTTTGCCTGTTGTTCAGCCCTAGTGGACCCTAATATCCACAAATTCTGAATAAGGTTAC
>OMNN01025389.1:7915-17992 GCA_900302755.1 Chromis chromis
GTTTTAAATCTTTCACTTGCCATGGTGCTGATGACAGATGACTCTAATGAAAAGACAACCCTGAAAAGAATAATTTAAACTGTTAGAAATTACAGAGAAGATGGAAAGAGGAGATTAAACCTGGAGTCTGTAATCTACGGAGCCCCTAAAGGGACATCGGCATAATTTTTTTTAATGTAGTTTCTCGTGAGCACGAGAAAACTATCTCGTGCGCACGAGATACTTTGTCGTGCGCACGCGAAACTATCTCGTGCTCACGAGAAACTATCTCGTGCTCACGAGAAACTATCTCGTGCTCACGAGAAACTATCTCGTGCGCACGCGAAAACTTTCTCGTGCGCACGCGAAAACGTTCTCGTGCTCACGCGAAACCGGCCGCACATAGACACCAATGGTATTTCTGCAGCTTGACAGAGAGCTACTTTTGATCAAACTGGGCTTGTAGCACATTGTCTGCCTTACAACCATGGGAAAGAGGCATCGTTTATGTTTTGACAACGTATCGCTAATGAGTTATTAATGCCGGAAACTATCTCGTGAGCACGAGAAACTATCTTGTGAGCACGAGAAAGTTTCGCGTGCGCACGAGAAACTACATTAAAAAAATTTTTTTCGTTCAATGTCCCTTTAGGGGCTCCGTAACTTTGAGGACACACCCCTTATATCTGTTTTTCTTACTGTGAAACACTTTCACACATTGCGACTGTCTGTTCAGTCAGACAATATGTTTCTGATGGATACTGAACAGTTTGATAATGATCTTTAAACTGGAAAAATGAAAGTTTGGGAATTTCAGTCACTTAAAAATGCAGCAAGTACTGTTTAGTTGTGTGCTTTGCGAAGAACAGACACAACGTTTTACAGTACCTCAGTTTTACCCACTAACTTCATCTGGAGCTTCTTGAAGTTCTTTGTGGTGCTCAAAGACACTTTGACAGCATGAGAACATAAGAAATCCCTGCAAATAATGGCCAACCTAGTGTACAATCACACCACACATACCACTGTGGCTTATTTCTGTTCCCTGAAGTACCTTAAAGTAGAACTCCTACATGCACAAATGAGGTATCAATGAAATGGCCAGGGTGTCCTACACAGTTTCATGACTGTGGGCTACGTAGTTAGTGAAACGCAGATGAGACTATGGTAAATCTATCTAGAAGAGTCTGTTATGAATGACAAAATGTGATGTATCAGTCTGGCCAGAGAATAAATGACTTGTGTGTCATGACAGTTTTCTCAGTGAGGAGCAGCTTTGTCCATCCAGAAGCTTCTCTGATCTGAAAACGCTGTGGCCCAACAGAAACCCCCACATGGAGGCTACACCATGCTGACATGGCAACACGCTGCCCTGTGTCAAATCTGGGTTGCCAGGTAACAGACGGGATGAGATGTGCATGAAGGTCGTCTGATGAGAGGAGGAGGAGCTATGAGGCTGTAGAGGAAAAGGTGATGCTGTATGAGTTTATATGAACTCAGTCACTCAATCGCTCAGTGCAGGAACAAGCAAAGAACACAGAGAAGCTTTGGAAATGAATAAAACATCTTTTAAAATAAGACTGGTGGTATCCAACCAACACTGTCTCAGTTGGTCTCTAAACACTTCTCATAAGAGAGGTGGTGGAGAAATTCAACTGCTCACTGTTGTTTTGATCAAATAAACAGGAGGAACAGTGCATTTGTTTGGGGCTGTTTTCACTGCTGTAGTATACAATGTTAAATGCTATAGAATGCACAGTCTCCAATACTTCTTTGAATTTGCTGACTGGAAACTGTTCCTGGAGAACTCTTTCCATTTTTTCTCTTAAATGGTCAAAGTTGGTTTGTTTCTTCTTCTAGGAGAAGTAGAAGGTTTCATCAGTTTGCAAAAGCTGGTCTCTTCTTCTCCTCTCTTAGCCTATAGCGCCACTATTTCTAAACTTTCCTTCAAAATCATTTGGCAATTACATGGAAACTCATTTTGTACAAAAGGGTTCTAAACAGTGTAATGCAGAAAAAGATAGCAGCAAAGCTTTGGGAGCTCTTGTGACTGACTAGCCCTATAAGTAGTCACCTCATCACCAACCTTCCTGCCTGTTATTTCATATCAACAATCGCCTGTCACTTTAGAGTGGAACAGAGGGGTCTTTAGATCCAGTCATTTGTGAATATCAAAACTCCCATTTCGTTTAGTAAAGCTGCTGCTCCTCCTGTTGCTCAAGTTTTTGTCTTGAGCAACAGGTTTGTCTTTTGTCTTTGAGTCAGTGAGAAAGTAGCTCAATGTTGCAGAGACACTGCAGCTCATCAGAGTGGATCACACCTGGTTAGCTTCAGTAAAAAAAAACACAGTGACTTGTGGTTTGATGCTTCGGTGTGCATGGGGAAAAGTGACTTTTTACAGACTGATATCAGCTGTTCATTTAGGGTTCATTTGTCAGCTGGGTGAATATGATATTCTCCTGTCTGCAAATTAACTGTAATTTTGACTCTGAAATGCTTTTCACCTTTATTTGTCTGATCATGAAGTAATGATGTTATCACCAGATGTTGGCGGTGATGTACTTCTGCTGTTTGCCAAACTGACGTTTAACTGTTTAAGTGCTTCGCTGTGGACAGAGTTTTAAACTAAAACCACCTGGAAACATGCCCGTGGATGGAAACTGTTTTCACATGAAAACAGCATTTGGAAATTTGCATCCCACTGTGTTCACATCACGTCATCCATACCAGAGATTACATCCTGCTCACAGAAAAACTTTTACTGACAGTCACATGTAAGCTGTAAAGCACTGGGGTTTCCCAGAAGTCCAAAATAGCATACATCATTATTATGTCTTACTTTCACTCCAACCACTTAGATTTACATAAAACAAGCAGAGAACCTCCTACAGTTGGTTTATGATACATTTGACTTGTTGTTGCTATTGGTGTTAAAATGTACAGTTATTCAGACTTTAACACTAAGACGTCATTGTGATTTTATTCTGATAAGATGTAAATGCACCATTAGTCAGTAAGAACACCCCTGTAAGGTCAAACTTTTCTCAAGTGCTTTGACCTTTAGCTTCCAGCTGACACAACAAGCAGCTACTTATCAGATCTCATTAGAATGTCTTCTGTGAAGACGCCTGCGGCCTCTCCACCCACGATGATCTCACAGTTTACAAACCGCAGTGAACAAACTGGATCTGCACATTTGTGTGTGTCAGCATGTGTGACAGGCAGTTTGTGTCTTCGAGTTCAGGGGGGAGTCTCTGCGGTGAGTCATTGCTGGTTCAGCCACATTTCACTGTTGGCAAACAAACAGTAGAACCTGCTCAGGCTGATGTCGCAACACCACAGAACTTCCTCTTAAAGTGCTGTCAGCAGCGTTCTCAGCGGCTGGGCATGTACAGCATGTATGGAAGTAATGTTCAGTTACTCAGTGACTCTTACCTGCTCTCTGTAGCAGGGCTGCAGAGATGAAACTGTACATCTATATATTTACAGTGTATATGTAAAACTGATTTTGGAGGGTTACTTTAAAAATGTAACTAATTACTAATTAACCAAATAACTGATTACCTTTTCAAAAAATGTAGTCAGCAACTTCATTCAAGTAATATGAGTTGATTACTGTCTGAAGTTTGATTGACTTCAATAACAAATGTTCAAATAAAGACAGCAGACAAGAAATATCAATATGATGACTTCACTTATTGTACTCTAAACTGTGTTTTCATTGTTACTAAGTTACTTTTTGGCATATACTGTTCATTTAATGATTAGAATTCTCTTGCTCTGGCTTTACAGGCTTCCAGCTCTTTATCTAATGGAGCAAACTCTTCTTGAAAAGCACAACGGAACAGCTCTCCTCCTCCTCCTTCCTGAAATACCCAGTCAAACCAGCCACTTCTGCAACATTGTGCAATAGACTCTGTTCAGTCTTCCCTATAGGATTATGTTTTCTTTTCTGTTGTGAGCCTCCATCAACTAGAGGTGAACCTTTGTGCATATTAAATGCCACAAAATGGAAATGCTACTTGAAAAGTGCACTTCAGGACAGAATGGCTGATTGACCAGGCTTGTGGTTTTTGTTGTTATTAATCTGACAGTCAGAAGAGCTTCAACTGTTCACTTACTATTGTACTTAGTGAAGTGCATCTAAGCAGAGGTGTGTTCAACTACCATTATGCAAACTCAAGTACCTTTTTTACAGAGATGTCGATCACAAATCGGCAAAGTGATTTCCACCTCAACCCTGTTTTGTTCTGTGGGTTTGTGCTGCACTGTGGCTGCCCTCTGCTCCTACGCAGTCAGAATGGTGGGTTACATTAGAGGCTGCTTTTCCCCACAGAGGTTAATGAAGGATAACTCCAGCCATATTTCCACACTGAGCTCTAAACCTGCAGTTAAAACCAAACACCACACACACACCTACCTGTCCTTTTCCTCCACCTGCCCTATCACTGATTCACATAACGTAATGCTGTTCTATTAGCATTCACGTTTGATCGCATCAAAGACACACAAAGACACACATACACAATCTGGTCATTGTGCAGCTCCCTCGCTCGGCTGCTTTAAGAAAGGCATTGATCCAATTCCAGGCACGTCGGCCTGCGTGGCAGATGAATCGCCGGCCTTGTTGGACAGAGCTGCAGGAGAGGGATAATGGAGAAATGTGATGTGTGTGTGTGTGTGTGTGTGTGTACGTGTGTGTGTGTGTGCGTGCGTGCGTGAACATCAGAGTGGGAGGATAAAATAGTAAAAAGGCGTTAGCCTTTTCGAATGAGTAACGACACATCAGGAGCCGGAGGAGGCTGCATGACCTCTCTCACCCACATGGACTGCAGTTCACTGTGTGTGTGTGAGTGTGTGTGTGTGTGTGTGTGTGTGTGTGGTGTGTGTGTGTGTGTGAGAGAGAGAGAGAGAGAGAGAGGGAGTGTGTGTATGTGGTTGTGCATAAGTGAATAGTATCTGTGTGTGAATGTGTTTGTGACTTGCATGTAATTATGAGTGTGTGTGTGTGTGTGTGTGTGTGTGTGTGTGTGTGTGTGTGTGTGTGTGTGTGTGTGCACTATGAGGATGCCCTTGTGTGTGTGTCTGTGTATGTTGTTGCGAACCAGTTTTAAGGCCTCCTTCAGGCTGCTAAGTGCCGTCGCCCTGAGGTGGGGCTTGTTTTGCAACATTTACTGCTGCTGGGAGTAAATCAGCTGTTTATGATACACCTGTGGTTTGTGAAACTTTAACAAAGTGAATTTTCCCCAACATCCATCAGAGCAGAGGACAGATTCTAATTCTCTTTACAACAATCTGAAGTCTAATTTGAGTCAGACACTTCATCATCTTTGTTTCAGTGTTTTTCAGCCACCAGGCTGCTGCAGAAATCCCACAAACATCTGTGCTTCTGTACCAAACCTTTGCTCAGTTCAGTTTCCTACAGTAGAAACCATCAGGAAAGCTGCACAGTGGAAAGAGGAGAAGCCTTAATTGTCTGATGTCACTGAAGCCCCTCAGGACTGTCTTTTCCAACAGTCCTCCCTGAATCCTCTTCCATCAGCAGCTGGTTATCACAGCAGCAGCACCAGCAGAGCGTCATCCGTCCTCCTACAGCTCTCCCTGAAATCCTGACGTTGCTCTATATAGAGTTACATTTCTATCCTATGTATTGTGGCTTGTTCAGGGTCATACAGGGAATTGTTAGCCAATGGCAAACGAACATAGAATCACCATCCATTCTACACAGCTCTGTAGCCCCTTTTAGCTCCTAGTTTTCATTTAATTTCAAAAGTCATCTTAATACCTGAAGGTCCTTTCAAGCAAAGTAATGCTTCTCTGTGTGTATATTTGTATTTCTCATGTTACAGGAACATCAGTATGTTTACATGGTCACATTGTGGGGACTGAGAACAAAAGGCACAACCCTGGTATTATTTTTTACGGTGAGGACTTGATTTGAGGTTATATTTCGTTAATGAAGTCGATGTAAAGTCCTCTGAAATGTTCAAAACTGGACTGTGCGTGTGTGTGCTGCAGATTAAGATGAGACGTGTGGAAAGGACAGCTACTTGGCTTGCACAGCCACACTCTCATTGAAGTGCAAGCACATATCTCGCTCTGCAGCTCGGCTTGCATTAAATACACCCCCTCCCTCCCCCTACCGACACACACACACACACACACATACACATTCATCCTCTGGGAGTCGTGACAGAAATAGCTCTGCGGCTACAAGTTGTACTCTCTGAGGACTGTTTCTCTCTCTCTCTCTCTCTCTCTCTCTCTCTCTCTCTCTCTCTCTCTCTCTCTGACAATGATGATGTAACATCCTTGATGTCAGCCCGGGCACTGTAATTTGTTGTTCTTTGTTTATAAAGAGAACCAACTGCAAATTTCTGGAGGAATAAAAGTGCTAGTTCCCACCTCTGCCCTGAAAAATCTAAACAGTATTTCCATCCTTCTCGTGGACTGTGTTGTGATTTCTGCCTTCTTTTCCTTTATTTACCATGAAGTGGGCCTCTTTCTTTCATCTGTCCCACATTTCCTCCGTCACATCTCTCCCTTCGTCCATATTTTTTTTTGCTGCTCTGTCGTCTACAGTGACGTCCCCTTGGGCTAGTTTCCATTACTGCTGATGACAAGGCTAGAGAGTGTGTGTGTGTGCTGCTCCTCCCCCTAAAAACACACACAATGCAAAACAATTCAACTTTTCCTGCTCATCATGCATGCACAGAGGAAACACTAGATAAAGTGTGTGTGCGTGTGCGTGTGCGTGTGCGTGTGTGTGTGTGTGTGTGTGTGTGTGTGTGTGTGCGTGTGCGTGTGCGTGTGTGTGCGTGGACATATGCATCTATCTTTGTGAGGACCAATTTTAGTCTGAGACCTTATTAGGACATTTTGGGACAGACCTTCAGACGGGCTGTGTGAGGGTTCAGACTATGCTTGCATTAGGTAGAGCTGCGTATAGGGAAGCTACTTAGCTGCTCACACACTGAGAAAGTTTTCCAAGTTTCCTCCATGAGGCATTTTTTTTATCAATCGGACCAATAGAGAGCATGCGTGATTGAGACTCCTCATTCAGTGATTGTGTCTGTGAATGTGCACCACCTGATAGCTGCAGCGATGTGGTTTGGCCACTATACAACTGCTGCACAGCTTAATCTGGTTCCTGCAAACTTGGTTGAAGACTTTGCTCCAGGGCTCAGGCTAGATTCAGACTGTGCTTGATGGGTCAGACTTTCTAAATATGAAGCAGTAAACATCAGTGCTTCGTCACATATTCTAGTGTTTTGCAAGCATTTTACAAGTTTTACATTTTTACAAGCATTTTACAAGTTTAAAAACCTGCAACTGCAAAAGAGTTGCAACAGTATGGAGAGGGGATCCTCTGATAGACTGATTAACAACAAAGTTAAGGCCTTGGAAGACATGTGGCAGCAAACTGTAATTTTCATTTAGGTCTATATTAAAATTAGTATGAGGTCTTTATCATTTTGTATTGTTGTGCACAAAAACCATATGGAATCATAAGCTGACTAAGTTGCCTAACATTCTCTGGGCTTTAGACTAGAGTGGAAACAGATAACAAAGGGCTGAAGAAACTATTAGTTCCTTAAAAGGTTCTGGTCCAACAAAGACTTTAAGAAAAAAAGCTGTGCATACTGAGACCATTTTACATGTCATCTCATCACAACTTGACTATTGCACTCCTGCTGCCTTAACCAAAAGGACAGACTGGGCAGAATTCAGCTGCCAGGACTTAAACCAGCTCCAGAGGCTGTGTGTAGTCTCTTTCTACTCTTTTAGGGCTCATCATGGCCTTTGCCCCAGCTACACTTAACCTCCAAGCAGATATGACCCGGTCTATAGTTAGGGATTCTTAGACATAGTTATTTTCTCTGCTTTAGAAGCTCACCTGAAGAGTAGAAGGGACATTTTCAGCCAGGGCTCTGTGGCCTGAGGAAATCAAACAGACTTAAAAAAAAGATTATTTTTAAATTCTGTGTGTGAAACATGCTGTATCCCAACTTTGAAAAGCGTTCTAAAAATAAAGAATATTATTATCATTATAGCATACAGTGCTTACATACAGTACACACCCACTCATCTACAGTGAGTGTGTGTGTGTTGGCTGCTGATGTCTTGTGTTTGTCTTGCCTGACTCTGACCTACTTGTGTCCATAAATCATGCCAGCTCAATTCATAAAAAAAAACCATAACAGGAGGGCGTGTCCGCCGGGCGCACCCACCAAAACAACCACAGGCGACTGAAGCATGATGGGAAATGCAGAGAAACCACAGGCGCGGCTGGACTCTGCTCCATAAATATAGAGCTCAGGGAGTATGGAGTTGTTTACAATGATTGATTAACTCTGTGGCGGCCATGATGAAGGTGCAGGAGAAGAAGAAACAAATCCAGAGCACAGAGTTTACTCCGCTGCCCCAAATATCTCTTGTTCGAAAGTAGCTACCTGTTGTACTGCTGTTAACAAGAAGCTCCTCGTATGTTGTGTGTCTGTTAGTAATGTTGTCTGGTGTTATGTATTGGAAGAAACTGATTAATGAACTAAACTCAATGAGAGTTAGATGAGAAACAGCAGCAACAAAGATGCAGGCAGCAGTTGTCATTTAAAGGTAAGCTACCATTAATGTAATGCTGGTAATGTCACACAGGTGATGTGAATGTAACATTAATGGTACGTTTGTGTTGCTGTTAGAGAGGATGAGTCAGTTACTGGATTAATGATGGTGCTCCATCTAAAGCTTCCTCTTAAGAAATATCACTGTATTCATGTTAACCCTGACAGGAAACAGGATTTCAATGAGGAGCTGAGTGAATCATCTTCTGAATGAGCTGCTGTTCTTCACTGGAGAGAACAGGTGCACTAAAACTAATGCTACAGGTGAGTGGAATGGACAGAGAGAGAGACAGCGAGTCTGGAACTGATAACATTAAATCACCAGTCACCACCACTGTGGGCCCTTGAGCAAGGCCCTTAACCCCTGACTGCTCCCTGGGTGCTGCACCGCGGCAGCCCACTGCTCCTAGTATGTATAGTTAAGGTGAACTTTGAATAGGATGAATGCAGAGAAGGAAGGAACCCAAGGGGATCAATAAAGGTTACATTATTATTAGTAGTAGACATAACAATTAAAAACGCAAAAGTGAGACTAAAATGTTACCTACAAAAACTAGACTAAAAGCTTTTTAGTGTTACTGACTAAAACGGAATAAAAATCACATTTTTGTGAAAAGACTAAAAAACAGTCAACATCAGGTGCCAAGACAAACAGTGTATTTGATATGGTATTTGGAACTGATATACATTTTCAGTAAAAGTTAAAATCCTGGTGTGAAAACTAAGAATAAGACAAACTCCAACAAAAAAACTTTATTTAAATGCCTTTATAGTTAAAGTTTATTTATTGTATATATGTTATTTTTCAACTTTTATCCTACAGTGCTGTAACCAACCAGTGTGCTGTGAGCGGGACATAGATTATTTTGGCTCTGATGCAGCCATCTGTCCATAGTCTATTTTTTAAATCTTTAGTTTTGTTGTCAATCTGTTTTAAAAAATTATGACACCAGCGATCAGAATATTGAATGTGATAATAGACCAGTAGTAAAAAATTAAAAAAAAAAAAAGATAATAAATAACTATATGCACCGATCAGCCACAACATTGTGACCACTGACAGGTGAAGTGAATAACATTGATCATATTGGTACTATGTGGTGTTCTGCTGGAAAACCTTGGATTTTAACATCCATGTTGATGAGACTTAGACACCCAAATAAACATTGTCCCAGAACAAGCACACTCCCTCATGTAAATGGCAATCCCAAATGTCACTGGCCTACCCCCACAGGAAAATGCACCCCACCACATGGCAACAACATCAACCAATCAGGAACATCTTGAGGAACATGACAATGGCCCAAGATGTTGATTTGACCTGCAAACTTCCTAGACCCCATTCTGATCAAGCATCAACAGGATGCAGTGGAACAAGTTGGATTGACAGAGGCCCCACTGCACAAGCCAGAGTACCCAAAGGATCCACTGCCAACGTCCTGGTGCCAGACCCCATAGGACACCCTGAGAGGTCCTC
>OMNN01025390.1:0-11751 GCA_900302755.1 Chromis chromis
GTGTAACAGAGTTAGAAATTGCCTCATTTGAATTTCTGCAAAATTAATGTGAATGTCATATATATGTCATGTAAACGCCACCTGGTGGGTAAAACCGCGCAACTGCAGCTGCAGGACTCTAAGCGGGTTGCCGTAGCCACCTCAGCAAAGGAAAACTCTCCCGAGCTGAAGGTGGGTGTGTGTGCAGAACGCTGAGATCGATGTTAAATTGTTTAATACTTTAAAGTTGTTCTAGAAAGTTCTGTTTCGTGTATCTTGACTATGAACATGACTGGAACTTACTGTGAGAGTTACAGACATTTATGTGTAGAAATAGCAACTTTATTCACGAGCTGCACGTCGTCTGTGAGCCGAGCTAAGCTAACTAGCTTAGCGAGTGTCTGATGCCTCGTGCGCAGCTACGATACACACGTTACAGACGGTGAACTTTTGTCTCTGTGTTATACAGATGTGAGCCCTTTGCAGTTGCATTAACAATGCTAATGCCTGTGCATTGTTGATCTTTATACCAGGTAGGCACGGTTTAATATGAGTTTCATATAACGTTGTTGTATTGAAAATTGACACAGTGAATTCATATTTTGTCATAATGTTGTATAAAATGGAAGTTAAAATGCTGTATGTTAGCCAGTAATGTATATGTTTAAAAAGAAAATCTAAAAATGCTTGAATGCATGGTACTCGAATATATATTTCCACTATACGATCACATGTTGTTAAAAATTGTGTTAAAAAGATATGTCATAATTTAAAAATACTGTTTAAAAGGAGAACAAAAGGAAAACTCTCCCGAGCTGAAGATGTGAGCCCTTTGCAGTTGCATTAACAATGCTAATGCCTGTGCATTGTTGATCTTTATACCAGCTGGAGAATAAAAGAGAACCACAATGAGAGCAACATCTGTGTGGCTGTGATGTCCTTCCTGCACCGTACACACATCAGACCCATCATCCATAGTCCAACCAGATAGACAACATCACTATATGTGTACCGACCCCATCGGTTACACATGCACATCAAAAATGACATGCCAAACTTGAGGCACATTTATTTTCCATTTTTGTCCAATGTTGTGACTTTCTTGAGTTTATGTGAAACAATTTCAGGTACACTGGAAGCTGATGGCAGTGGTGAACCTCCATATTTTTCAGTAACAGTGAAGAATAAGAAATAAAAGGCGCTTTGATTTTGGTGTCGCGGGTAAAACTACAGGTGCAGCTCATAAAATTAGAAAATTGTAAAAATAGTTAATTTAAGTTTTTTGTAATTTAATCTAAAAAGGTAAACTATCATATATTCTATATTTACTACTCACAAAGTAAAATATTTCAAGCCATTTTGTGTTTTAATTTTGATGATTATGGCTTACAGCTCATGAAAAAAAATTAAAAAATCCAGTATCTCAAATTATTATATTTCCCAAGATCAATCAACAAAGGATTTACAATACAGAAATGTCCAACTTCTGTAAAGTATGTTTGTTTATACACTCAGTACTTGGTTGGGGCTCTTTTACCACAAATTACTGCAGTGTGACATTGAGGCTTGTGGCACTGCTGAGGTGTTTTTGAAGCTCAGGTTGCTTTCATAGCACCCTTCAGCTTGACTGTATTTTTTTAATGAGGTGTTTCTCATCCTCTTGACAATACCCTGTAGATTTAGTTCAGATCAGGTGAGTTGACTGGCCAATCAAGCACAAACCACTTGGTAGTAGTTTTGGCACTGTGGGCAGGTGCTAGGTTCTGCTGGAAAAAGAAACTGGCATCTCCATACAGCTTGTCAGCAGATGGAAGCATTAAGTGCTATAAAATCTTATGGTACACAGCTGTGCTGACTTTGGACTTGATAAAACGCAGTAGACTAACACCAGCAGATGACATGATATCCCAAACCATCACAGACTGCGGAGACTTCAGTCCACTTTTCCTCCAGACTCTAGGACCTTGATTTCCAAAAGAAATGCTAAATTTGCTTTGATCTGAAAAGAGGACCTTGGACCACAAAGCAACAGTCCATTTTTTTTTTCTCCTTAGCTAAGGTAAGACACTTCTGACTTCTTAAACTTAACCTAGCTAAATGAGGGTTGTTTTTTGTGTGTTTTTTGGAATCATACATTTACACGATTTGACTGTCAATATTGTCAAACAACTGTATAGCCTGTTAGCACAGTTTTGTCTCTCCCTAACCGTCCAAAAAGTGTGTTTTGTTAGGGTTTGGATTTCATGCCATTGTTTATTTGCCATGTAGATTTAACATACAAGGAATATGACTAGGTGTTTTAGTGCATAGCAGTAAACAGTATATAGATTTTTATTTATTTTTACTTTCAGTGTGCAGGGATGTGTATATATGACAGCTTTACTTTACAAATGATTGGCATTACAGTGGCATTAAAATTCTTACCTTGACAATTTAGCCGGAAGATAATATTTCAAGTAGCTATTCTTAACGTTCTCTTGACGCTGCTCTGTAGCGACGCCTGCCATCACCATACCTGGATGATGCAGTCCTGCATCCTACTGTGTACTTACGCTCTATATCGAAGCGTGCCAGACGCGAGACACGACACAATTCTCCAGCGGCTGGATATCTTACCCCCACATTAATCGCGAGTGGTGGCAAAAAGTGTCCCACGAGACTGCGTTGCTGCCTGGTGACGAAAAGAGAGGAGGCTCATCGCATCTGTTGCCTGGGTGAATTCATTAACGCGATAGCATTCAGCTAGCTAGCTATATTCATAGGTCCCTGACGTATTTACGAACTTTACATCGAAAATTACGGATGTCATCTCTCGTTTCTAGTCGACAGGGCTCGAGATGAATCTTCACTAAATACCAGGTCCAGTCACGGGGCGATATATTACGTCGGGAGCAGGAGATGCACCTTAAAGGTGTAGGAATGGATTCCATGTAAGGCTAAATAACCAACGGGAGCTAGCAGGCTAGCTTCATAGAAATACAATTGTAGAGTATGCGGCTGCTGCTTAACGTAGCTACCCTATTAGCTAACATGAATTGTTTGTTTCCCATTAAGTCTGACGGCGTTTGAGATAAATATAATGATTATACTGCATTCGACAGCCTGCTAGAAGGCCGACGCGACAATGGAGTCTTTCCTGCAGATAGCTCCCCATTCTTTGGCTATCGTTCTGTCTAGGGTCGGAACTGGGGAGGCGTTAGGGGCGGCCAGGGTGTCAGAGAGCGACGAGCTGCCGAGACACCACACCGGCTATGAGATTTTTGCCGATTTCAAAGCAGAAAACACCCAGCAGCATGTATGGAACCAGCGGATTACCGAGGCTGTATCCGAGACCTTCTTTCTGGGATGGATAGACGAGCATGTGCTACTAATACAAGGGAAAGAGGATCACCTGGAGGTGCTGAGGGAAGGATGGATGCGGAGGTCTCTCAATCCGCCTCGGGGATTCACCATCAAATACCTGGGTAAGGCCTCTACACCCACCCTTGTCTGCTCATGGTGTTTTCGGGTGTTTCATACAATCGTACGCTGATGCTGCTTATTACAGTCATCATTGCCTGTTAGACTAATTTTCTGTTGTATTCTAACTCAGCTCTAAAATTGATCGGTTCGAAATTCTGTGCTTTTAGTTTCACTGTAAATTTTAATTCCTTTAAAATCCTAGAGATGGAAAAATGTAATTGCAGCCTCAAATGTGTGCCAGATAATGTGGTTTAGTTACTGCTTTGGACGTTTTACTCCAACACATGTTCAGGACTGGACTGTTTGTGGCAATTAAATAATTAATACAGAAATTCAAATGAAGTTTCATACAATGTAAACTGTTTATGGTAACTAGTCGCAAGTGTTGCAGTAATATAGCAGCTGTTGATAGAGGAGGATGTTTTAAAGGCCTTACAGCACGTTTCTTGGTAGTGTTGCACAGTATATGCATACTAAAAATGCTGTAATACCATACCCTTAAAAGCGATACTAATTACTGTTTTATTAGTATCGATACTTTAATTGATCAGCAGTGTTTGCTAAGAGCATCATTTCTTCTCATTAACATGGATGTGTAACAGCAGGGCAGTCCGTGTGTGTTTGCAGCTCTGCTTCCCTGCAGGAAAAGTGGGCATTTCAACTGTGTTTTTCTCTCCAGCAGCTTTCAGAGCCCCAAAGCATGACTACAAATCCAAGTACTGATGCCGAGCATCCACAGCTTGTGGAAAAGGCAGACACATTTAATGAAAGCTGTTAAACTCAGCTTTATATTTTTAGCCAACTGACCAATGTGGAAACATCTGTCATACTACTAACATTAACTTTATCATAGCACGAAAGCTGCTAAAAAAAAGTCAGGTGTTTACAGTGTGCAGATTAGCAACACCAGTTATAATCATCACTTTACTTACTGGTAATGGTTAGCATGGCCATGACATGAACAAATTCTGTCAATAATTATTTTAATTACTACAAAATGCTAAGCGTAGACCTGCCAGGAAGTTTTTTCATGCATTATTACATTACTTTTAGCTGTGGTATCATTTCAGTTTCAATTATTGATTTATTTAGGCAGGTATCCTATCAAAGTCAACATTTTCAGATATACTTTCAATACTGAGATTGTGAATTTATATTTTCAGTGCACAAGTAACATTAGTAAAATATTCTGTTGCTAGGTCTAGGGGATTTACTTGCCACTAACACTTTTGGCTGTTATAGCTATTAATGTGTCATAAGGCTAAATGCCTTGCTTGTCTGCAAGAGAGGATGTAGGTCTTACCTGAGACCTGGTGAGCTTAGCTCAAGTATGGTTGCACCACTCTTTCCTTTTAGGGTTGCTTTCTTTACTGTATGGTCAGAGCGGGATCCAGGGTATATCCTAACTTATATTGAAATCTGTCTATAAGGGTTTTCATGAGAACCTATACTTCCATATCAAATTTATTGACAATATCCTTATATATGATGTTAGTAGGCTGCCACACTATAACTGAGCCTGTTGAAAGAAAGCAAGACATTTTTAACCGCATGCTGCATCAGAGCATCTCTTCGCATGAATTTTGCTGCTCAGCAGTTGATGGCATGGCAATGGATTGAGTCTGTTGTGTGTTGACTTCACACTGCATTGTCACCTGGTTGACGAGATGCAATGCTGGAAAGTAATGAGCAACATGCTACATTACCTAGCTAGTGAACCATGAGTTACTGTCTGTGACCATTACATGACCTTGTTTTGCCATTATGACATTTTCATTGGCAAAAAGAAATGTTTCTAATTTGAGTTAAATCCACTGAAATAATAGTTAGGAACGAATCAGCAACATGAGTTATATAGGTAGCTTGATAAAGTAGAGACTGTGTGTTATGGTGGAGAAGACATAAGACATTTTGCCATGCCAAGTGAGGTCACTTACTTTTGATATAGCTAAATGTAAAGAAAAAATCATCATTACTAAACTATTTAGAAGAGAATATTTGATTTTGCTCAGATGTATAATTCATTTGTGTTTGTGTGCGTGTGTGTGCGTGTGTGTGCGCGTGTGTGTGCGCGTGCGTGCGTGTATATATGTGTATATATACTGTTGTGAACAAAAGTTTCGATACACTTGGAAAGATCATATCTATAATAGATGTACTGAGTTTCCAATGACTCCTATAACTCTGAATGGAGTCATTCCACCTCAATTGACCAAATTTGAAAAATGTTTACGCCTAGCGCTTTCCAGATTTTATGCCAAATGCATAAACACAGCCAAATCTTATAAAAATCAAAAGGACAAAAATGTCCTAATGAGCACACGAGGGTTAAGTCAAATGTTATTAACATGTTACTTTTAATTGCTGGTCCCTCGTGACCCCACACATTGCAACAATGATAGCCGTAGTAAAATGACAACATAAAATGCACCTTCATCCATCTTTATTAAGCTAAATAAATTAGAAAATTTGTCAACATATGAATTGAAAACAACTCAAACTGAACACTATTAACAATTAAAATAGCTTAACTACAGCAGAGAAAACTTGCATCATCTTTGACTTTTGCACAGGCAACTGCTAAATAATGAATCAAGTAACCAGAATGCGGACACTACTCCAGAGCCAGAGCACAAATAATTTAGGCAACGAGTGTAACCAGTAACTATCTACTTATCTATTTATTGTCGCCATAGTTTCTAATAAGAAGAATTCACAACAACACTTTTTTCAAGATACTGGTCTGCTCATTATGATTCTTTGTTCACCATGCTGTCTTCTCTTTACAAAATAAGTTACACCTTTAAGTCGGGATGTGAATTTTAAACAGTTTCCTTTGCCAACATTTAGCCAATTTACAATCAATAATCAATTGTTCTAATAAATGAAATGTAGTGGATGTTTTTACATATGCTGATAAAACAGTTTATAACCACTGACACTTAATATTTACCACAAAATAAAGTAAACACCAATTTACTTGAATTATAAATTAAATTGCAAAAAGTAATGACTTTATTTAAAGCTAGTTTTCAACAAGTAGCCAGATAAAATTGAAAGTATTACATACAGAAAATCTGCTGCCGTCTTCCACAGTAAATAACATACTATTCATACACATACACTGTTTTTTTTCTATGAAAATAATCCTCATGCATGATCTACACAGGATGGAGTGACCTGGTCATTGTAGCTAGTGTTATCCAGCTGCTGGTAGTGTTAGTCCTGCTCAGCAGGAGCAGTTGTTGACAGTGTTGCACTAACTTTATCAGTCCAGAAAAACTGCCAGTATGTACTGCCATCTCTAAAAAGTACTTATACTCAGAAGTGTGTCACCGCTACATTTCATCACTTTAGTTTTAAAGTTGTTGAAAGCATCTAATCAGAGGCCTGCTGCTCATGAATGAGAACAGTGTTAGCAATTACAGTTGCTCCCAACTTTGAAGATCCTTGAGCCACAGGTAGCTAAACCGAACAGGTGTCAGACACCTTTTTCACAGCCTTATACTGCAGAGTTCATCAACATGACTACCACATACAGTGCCATGAAAAAGTATTTGCCCCCCTACAGAAATCTTCTTTATTGTCACACGTAAATGTTCCAATCATCAAACTAATATTCATATTTATTGAATATTAGACAGAGATAACCCACAAAACACAAAATGCAGTTTTTAAATGATGATTTATTAAACCATTTATTGAAAACCTGTATCAGCCCTGTGAAAAAGTGACTGCCACCCTTGGCAGCAACAACTGCAGTTAAATGTTTGTTACAGCTTGTGATCAGTCTTTTACATCGCCATGGCGAAATTTTGTCCACTCTTCTCTGCAGAATAGTTTTAGTTTGGTCACATTAGATGGTTTTGGAGCATGAACTTACCACAACATCTCAATTGCATTGAAGTCTGGACTTTGAGTCGGCCACTCCAAAACCTTAATTTAGTTCTTTTTGAGTGACTCAGAGGTGGACTTCCTTGTGTGCTTTGGGTCATTGTCATGCTGTATAAACCATTTGTCCTTGAGCTTTAGGTCATGAACTGATGGGTGGATATTCTCCAGGAGGATTTTCTGATAGAGGGCAGAATTCATGGCTCCATCAATGATGACAAGTCATCCAGGTCCTGTGGAAGCAAAGCGGCAATTAAAACAATTCTGTACATTGGCCATTCTTAATAGTCTTAAAATTTTTGTACCGCAGTACACCTCTGTACCAGACCGGAAGTGCCTTTACTGAACGGTACGGGTACGAGTATGTATATTGTTTACCCCTAGTAATTACGACAGATGTAACAGGACCCATGTCCTCCAACAAGTTCCACCTTTGACTCATCAGTCCACAGGATGTTATCCCAGAAGTCTTGGGGCTCATCTAGATATTTTTTTTGCAAATGCCAGATGAACCGTTATGTTCTTTTTCGTCAGGAGTGGTTTGCGCCTTGCCACTCTCCCATGATGTCATTTTCTCCCAGTGTTTTCCTTATTGTGGAATCATGTAGACGGACCTTAACTGAGGCCAGTGAGGCCTGCATATCTTGGTTGTTCATCTAGGTTCTTTTGTGACCTCCTGGAATAGTTGACGCGCTCTTGGAGAAATGTTGGTAGGCCGGCCACTCCTGGGAAGGAGTGGCCGGAGTGGCCATGTTTTCTCCATTAGTGGATAATGTCTCTCACTGTGGTTCTCTGGAGTCCCAGAGCCTTAGCAATGGCTTTGTCACCCTCCAGACTGATAAATGTCAATGACTTTGTTTCACATCTGTTCTTGAATCTCGTTAGAACGTGGCATCATGTGCTGCTTTTTGAGACCCTTTAGCTACTTCACAATGCCAGACAGGTTCTATTTAGTGATGTTTAGATTCAACAAACCTTGCAATAATCATATGAGTGTAGCTGGTGAGATTGAACCCAATTGCCAAATTAATTTGATCATTGGGCAAAATGAGCTGGACAGCATTTTTCCTTAAAAATAATATAATATATAATAAAATAATCTAAAAACTGTGTATTGTGTTTTCTTAGGTTATCTTTTTCTTACATTAAAATTAGTTTGATCTGAAACATTCATGTGTGACAAATATGCAAAAATAGAAGATTTCTGTAGGGGAGCAAATGCTTTTTCATGGCACTACAGCAAATGGATGACAGGGAGGTATGCTTGTTTTATGCAACCCTTACAGGTTGTCAACAAACAATTGTAACTCCATTTCAATAGACAGTTGGAGGCTTCACCTGGTGAGGCAAGTGTATACCACAGCAAATCTACAATACGTTTCTGACTGCTGAGGTCCCTGTCTCTTGTTTTCTGTCTTATTGGTTAGTATATTTTTATTCGTTTAAACTATTAACATCAATTAACAATTTATGATAAGCATACCAACCTCCAAGATACGTAGTATGTTCAATGAATGTCATTCCAATTGTGTCACAACCAATCATGAGTTTGCTTGGTTCAGGTGGAGTTAGAAAGTTTTTTTAATTAAAAAGAAATGTATGTGACTTGATCTGTACAATTCCTCTGAAAAGAAGACAATACACAAAATTAAGATCGTCTGCAATATAAGATTTTCATTGCGCTTCGTGAGGAGCATGTTTAGATTGATCAATCGGGTAGTAGGAGTATATCAAGGAATTAAACATGTCAGTTCCTGTTGCCAGTAAGTGGCTTTATGACTAACTGAATGTTGGCAGTAAATGTGTTAAGGCCTGGACACTTATCAAACATTTTGTTAAAAGATTTGGGACAGTGTATTTTTAAACAGCAGTTTAAAGAAGACCTTCACATCACTCCATGCTAGGGTTCTGATAATAATAAACAGAGTAGTTTTTAGGGCTGGACCCGAATATTTGAATATCCGAATATTCAGTTGTTGCGGTGGTATCCGAATAATAAATTTGAGATTCGAATACTCGTGCAAGACGAACAGACGGGGAAGAGAGGGAAGGAAAAAGAAGTCGCACAGGGAGAAACCACTGGTCTCATGGACCCCTTTTCCACCGAGCTGATGCTAGTGCTAGTTGGGAGCCAGTGCCTGACTAAGCACCAGTTCTTTGTGTTTCCACCACCTAAGCACCGGCCTCGTGGACCTTATAAACATCTTTATAAAGATGAACATCTTTATAAAGATAAACATAGATAATATCGTCAACTTATTGCGTTTGTTTAACCGCTATGTAATCGATAAAAGTGTAGTTTTACGGTGACGCAATGCCGTGGCTGCAACCTGGCTCTTGGCCAATGGAAGAGCAAACCGGTTCTTAGGAGGAACGGGGTTTGAACCAACTAAGCACTGAACTAGCACTAGCACCTGGTGCTTCTTCGTGGAAAAGCCCTAATGGTGAGAGCCATCACAGTTCTCAGATCAATTTTAACTTGTTTTGTTAATTTTCTCTCAATTAAGTTTAGAAATTAAAGTACAACGTTTTTGTGCTTGGTAGCGCTACTTTTATCCTTGATTCTCCTCTGCAAGGATATATAACCAGGCTGGATCGACACCTTTGAATTTTCTGTTATCACTTTAGTACCTTTAGTACCTTTACATTGGATGCTTTTTTGTAGTTTTAGTATGTTCAACTTTGTCTATGTTGTTTCTCAGTCATCCAGGTCATGGTAAATCTAAGAACTTAAGTAGAAGGCAACCAGACTTCTCTCTCTCTTTCATCCAAGAGGCTTCTTCAGTTCTAACTGATTGATGTCAGGAGTCTCAGGTATATATTCATTCCCAACTTATGTGGCTTATGGCCCATGAACGAACTAAGACAAAGAGGAGAGGTCTCAAGACTGCATTATTAGCCAACCAGAGAAGGATGTCTAAAGGCTGGCACACATTACAGGATTCTTCAAACCTTCACACATTCAGAGACCACACACTTGATGATAACAAAAGACAGATTGCACAAGATTTCTCTCTTGTGATCTTATAGTGTGTGGTGTGCACTATGGAGCACACCACACACTAACCCATTCTTCAGCAGAGTATCAGGTTCTTCACGCTCCAAATATTGCATAGTCAAACGTGACTAGCAAGTCAAAAATATTAGTAACGTTACCACAATCATTGCAAACTACCGGTGATGGGAATAACAGCGTTATAAATAACGGCATTACTAACGGCGTTCCTTTTTCCGGTAACGAGTCATCTAATTGATTACTCTTCCCATCATTATAACGCCATTACCGTTACTTTTTAATTCTTCTTCCGTCAGTCAGCTGAGTCAGCTCGCTTCTTGATTGGCTATTGTTCCGGTACACGTGACATTACACACCAAGCAGCACTTGGCTCCTCTCGGAGAACCTCACACACTGCAGGATTTCTAGTCGTAAATATTAAACATGTTTATTATTCACAATCTCTCCTTCCGAGGCCTTCCAAGCGGATCGGACTGGACAAAATCACTCTTAACCCACCCCACACCACAGGAAAATCAGACACGATGTAGTTTGCAAACATCAGACAATTGGGCCTTTGCTGGCTTCGATCGTAAGTAAGGGGGAGATTGGGACAAAAATCGGCCCGATTATCCTGTAGTGTGTACCCGCCATGAACCAAAAACCTCAAGTTTGCCATATTTCTGCAACAGTTACCAGTAGTGGACCTTATTACAGCCACAGAATCAGCTTGTGCACATTAAGGAGGACAGAAGTCTCAACATGGAAGTGTTCAGAAAAACCTACACACACAGACCAATAGCTGCTGTTTGACTGCCACCACCTACCAGACAGGGAAAGAAGAACAGACAGAACAACATTGTCATCTCTTATATACCTTGTTCATCTGAGAAACTTAAAAGGATTTTCTCCAAATGCAACATCCTGGTTTACTCTACACCCAGCAACACTCTTAGACAAAAACTGGTTAAAGGATAAAATACCACACACAAGCTGAACAACAATGTATATGCTGCCCAATGCAACGAGGAGTCCACAGACATTTATGTAGAGGAGACTAAAAAGGCATAACACAGGAGAGTCAGCTCCTCAGGACTAGACTCGGCAGTACACCTGCATCTAGAATCATGAACACTCCTTTTAAGACAACAGTGTTCACATTCTGGACAGAGAGGACAGATCGCTTGAGAGAGGGATGAAGGATGCCATCTGTGGTCAACTGGAACAGCCATCTCTAAACAGAGGAGGAGGGGGGTCTGTAACACCGATTATCAGGTACTCTTTTTTTTTTTTTTTAAAGATTTATTTTTGGCCTTTTATGCCTTTATTAGATAGGACAGTGGATAGAGTCGGAAACGGGAGAGAGTGGGGAAGGACATGTGGTAAACGCCTGAGGTCGGAATTGAACCCGGGACAGCCGCTTC
>OMNN01025392.1:0-11989 GCA_900302755.1 Chromis chromis
ATCTTAGTGATGAATAAATGTGTTGACAGAGTGATGAAGAGGAGGGGAGCTTCTGAGGAGGAGCAGCCGTCCTGCTGTGCTTCATGTCAGGACGTCCTGAAGGATCCAGTCTCTAGCAGCTGTGGACACTGGTTCTGCAGACAGTGCATCACCTCAACTGGGACCAGTCTGCTTCATCAGGACACTCCTCCTGTCCCCAGTGTGGAAAAGATCCAGAACAGAGCTGGACTGCAGACAGCCAGTCAGAGCAGCTGTGGACAAGTAAGACTGAACATCTGCTGATGGACTGATGTGTGGAAACTGACCTTGTTGTTGTGTTGTGTTGTCCAGACATGAAAGGTTCTGTGTTGGTTCAGTCTGATTGTTTCTCTGGTCTGTGAGCAGATGTGGTCTGGAGGAGGTTCTGCAGGAACATAAGAGAGTCTGAGGAGGAGATGTGAACATGTGACTGAAGGAAGTGATGCAACAGGAGGTGGAACCCTCCTCAACAGGGTCTACACTGAGCTCTACATCACAGAGGGACACAGTGAGAGGCTGATACCCAACATGAGGTGGCAGCTGGAGACAGCTTCCAAGAAGAGCCTCCATGACACTCCCATCAGGTGCCAGGACATCTTTAAAGCCTTACCTGAGCAGCAGACAGCCATCAGAGTGGTCCTGACCAACGGCGTCGCTGGCTGGAAAAACCTTCTCAGTGAGGAAGTTCAGTCTGGACTGGGCAGAGGGCCGAGAAAACCAAGATGTCAGTGTGGTGGTTGTGCTTCCGTTCAGGGAGCTGAACTGATCAGAGATAGCAGCACAGTCTTCTCACGCTGCTCCATGTCTTCCATCCACATTACAGAAGGTGACAGCAGAGAAGCTGGCTGTCTGAAACTGTTGTTCATCTTTGACGGTCTGGATGAAAGCAGACTTCCACTGGATTTCACCAACAGGAAGGTTGTGTCTGACGTCAGCCAGAAGGCATCGCTGGACGTTCTGCTGACAAACCTCATCCAGGGGAATCTGCTTCCCTCGGCTCTGGTCTGGATCACTTCCCGCCCTGCGGCAGCCAATCAGATCCCTCCTAACATGTGGACAGGTTAACAGAAGACGAGGCTTCACCGACGCCAGAAGGAGGAGTACTTCAGGAGGAGGTTCAGTGATGAAGAGCTGTCCAGAAATCATCTCCCACATGAAGCATCCAGGACCTCCACACCATGTGTGACTCCCAGTGTTCTGCTGGATCACTGCTGCAGTTCTGGAGCACATGTTGACTACAGAGCAGAGAGGAGAGCTGCCCCAGACCCTGACAGACATGTTCTCACACTTCCTGCTGGTTCAGACTCAGAGGAAGAAGCACAAGTACCATGAGGGACATGAGACGAGTCCACAGGAGCTGACGGAGGCTGACAGGGAAGTTCTTCTGAAGCTGGGGAGGCTGGCCTTTGAACATCTGGAGAAAGGAAACATCATGTTCTACCAAGAAGACCTGGAGCAGTGTGGTCTGGATGTGAAGGAGGCCTCGGTGTTGTCAGGAGTTTGTACACAGATCTTCAGAAGAGAGTGTGTGATTTTCCAGAAACCAGTCTACTGCTTTGTTCATCTGAACATTCAGGAGTTTCTGGCTGCAGTCTACATGTTCCACTGTCACACCAACAGCAACACTGAGGTGCTGAAGAAGTTCCTGGGAAGTAAATACATCAACTCATCCCTGGATGTCTTCCTGAAGAGAGTCTTGGAGAAATCCCATGAAAGTAAAAATAGTCACCTGGACCTGTTTGTTCGCTTCCTTCATGGCCTCTCCATGGAGTCCAACCAGAGAGTCTTAGGAGGCCTGCTGGGTCGGACAGAGAACAGTCCAGAAACCATCCAGAGAGTCATCAACAACCTGAAGAAGAAGAAGACGAGCATATCTCCAGACAGAAGCATCAACATCTTCCACTGTCTGATGGAGATGAAGGATCTCTCAGTACATCAGGAGATCCAAGAATTCCTGCAGACAGAGAACAGATCAAAGAAAAAGCTCTCTGAGTTCCAGTGCTCAGCTCTGGCCTACATGCTGCAGATGTCAGAGGAGGTTCTGGATGAGTTGGAGCTAAAGAAGTACAACACAACTAAGCAGGGACGATGGAGACTGATTCCAGCTGTGAGGAACTGCAGAAAGGCTGGGTGAGTCCAGATGTGATTAAAATTATCAGTCAACACTCTTTCTAAAATACTTCCAACATCAACATCGGCAATCATTCGAAGCGAGTATGATTGTCTTCCTGTTGGTGGGTCTGGTCACTTGTGGGTCATCAAATGGCGGTTGAGACCTCGATAACTGGGGCCATACACAGCCTTGGTGGCATTGAAGAAAGCCCTTGTGTCACCCGAGTCAGCAAGCTTCTGGATCTTCAGGGCCATCTCCATCCACCATTGTTTTTTTTAGCTCTCTTACTCTGCACTGGACAAGTGCCTTTGCCCTGAAGTGTGCCTACCTTATATCCCTACAGTTGACGTCATTCTGCCAGGAACAGAAGGCTTTCCTTTTTGGCATCGATAAATTGTTCTATTTCAATGTCATTGTCATCAAACCAGTCTTGGTGTTTCCTGGTCTTGTAGCCAAAGGTGTCCCTGCTGGTCTCAAGTAAGGTGGTCTTAAGGGTCTTCTAGTGTTCTTCCACATCCTCAGGAAATTCTTCATTGAGCCTTTCAAGCAGGGTGTTCTGAAGTTGTTGCATCCTGTTTATATCTCCCAGGCGGTCGATGTTGAATTTAAAGTGGGTTAGCTTCCTTTGTGTCCTCCTTTTCTACCACAGCTGGATGTTCATTGTGGAACTGGTTAGGTGATGGTCTGTCCAGCAGTTGTCTGCACAGGTTATGGCCCTAGTGTTGTTAACATCCTTACGATATCCGGCCCTGACAAGCAATCAGACAGTCAATGAGATGCCAGTGCTTTGAGTGAGGATGCATCCAGGAGGTTTTGAACCTGTTTCTCTGGTAGAAAGGGGTGTTTGTTATGACCAGCTCATGTTCAGTACACTTTGACAGTAGAAGGACTCCATCCTCTGATCCTTGCCAACCCTGGCACTGACATCCCCAAGGAGGAGGATCTTGTCTTCCTTTGTGATTTTTGACAGGACCTGGTCCAGGATTGCGTAGAAGGTCTCCTTGTCTTCATTCTGTGAGTCCATGGTTGGTGCATAGGCACTCACAGCAGTGGCCATCTGTTCGTCTGAGAGCCTCAGGCGTAGGGTCATGAGACGCTTATTGATGCCGACTGGAGATTCGGAGAATTGGGAGGTGAGCTGATTCTTGATGGCGAATCCCATTCCGTGGATTCTGGCTTCATCAGCTGCTTTTCCCCTCCAGAAGAAGGTATATCCACCTTTCTCCTCCTTCAGTTGCCCCTCGTCGGCCAGGTGGGTTTCAGGGGGTGGGGCTGGAGGGTCTTCAGGAGAACGCAGGCCTGTGTGTGGGATCATTTAGAGTGGGGGGACTGGTGCACAATTTTGAAGTGGATCAGATGTACGGTTGTTGAGTTATAAGAATAAATAAACATACAGAGATTAATTGAATTATTATTCAGGTTACTGACTGTAACCCTGTAACATTTGACAACAAACTCCTAATGTTCCCCTTATGGTCTTGAAGCTGTCAGCAGCAGGTAGACGGCATAAAAAGATTGTCTTCCACAACTGAAACTATTTACTGAGCTGACCCATGAAAAACTTGTGGATAGTATAAATGTTTTTCTAATCACGATACCCTCATGATGACTTTGTGGAGTCAGATGTTGGTTCAGATCACACTGACAGACTGTGCAGTGAGGAAGCCCCATCAAAAATGGATTATAGCCAAACAAAAATAAAAAATGCCTGCAGGTATGAGAGAGGCTCTGGAGTCTAATTGATAGATCCAGTCAAATAACTGAACCACTGATGTGAAAAGCAAAATGTGAAATGAGATGTTTCCTACAGTTTTATCATCAAATGCATGAAGTAAATATAAAGTTATAACTTGTTGTAATATGTTTCCTCGCAGTCTTTCTGGCTGCGAACTCTCAGAGACTCACTGTGAAGTTGTGGCCTCAGCTCTGAAGTCCAACCCATCCCATCTGGAACATCTGGATCTAAGTGACAACAAGCTGCAGGATTCAGGAGTGAAACATCTGTGTGGTTTTCTGGAGAGTCCAGACTGCAGACTGGAGACTCTGAGGTCAGACATCATGTTTTAGTTTTGTGCTGAGATGAATCTGATGTAAAGTTGTGGTGACACTAAACTGCAGTCATCAGGCTGACATTCTACTGATCCACACTGAGGATCTTCATGGTAATGTCTGTTTTCTTCTTCACTGGTTTGTCCTTTGACAGATCAATGCTGAGCTGCAGATTTAAAACCATAAAAACAAGAAAACAAGAAAAATACTGACAGAATTACCCTTGATACACAGACTGACATTATAACAACAATCATCTGAGACAGTGATGTATTTAGTGTTTTATAACGTTGAAGTAAAAGAGTGAAATAAATGTCTAATGAAATGTTTTACTTGTGTTTGTTGCTCAGCATGAGTTTGTATAGATGGAGCCACTGGTGGAGCTGCAGAGTTTCAGAGCTGAAGTCACTCCGTCTTTATTGAAGCAGCAGCATGTTGTCATTAATATTAATGAGAGCTCTTCTTCACTGGTTCTGTTGGACTGTTGGAAGCTGCATCCTGTTGGTTTCAGCTGTTTGGAGTTTCCATTTGTACATTGAGTTTCTCAACTTGTACATTCTGAAGCTTCTTCAGCTCTGAACACATGATGAACCTCTGGGTGGTTTCAAGAAGGAACTTTGTCTCCTCAATTCACATCTTTTATTCTTTATTCAGATTGGAGAACTGCAGGTTGTCAGAGATCAGCTGTGATTCTCTGAACTCAGCTCTGAAGTCCAAGCCCTCCCATCTGAAACATCTGAATCTGAGTCTCAACCAGCTGCAGGATTCAGGAGTGAAACATCTGTGTGGCTTTCTGGAGAGTCCAGACTGCAGACTGGAGACTCTGAGGTCAGACACGATAATTTAGTTGAGTGCTGAATATGGATGCATATTTTTAACCCGTTTTCTTAACAGATAGTCGGCCATATTAATAATCACTAAATGAGCTTTGACCAGAAAGTATGTCAATGAATGTCATTGTTTTTGTACTTTATTGTACAACATGCGTTTAGCTTAGCACGTGTGTGCACAGAGTTTCATTCTGAGGAAGCTCCTTTGTCCACGTATGGAAGACAGACTTTTGTCACAAAGAATTCACAGGTTAAACATGTCAAACATTCAAAATTCAATAATCTTCGTCCTATTTCCAATCTTCCATTCCTCTCTAATATCCTTTAAAAAACTGTTGCTTCTCAGCTCCATGCCCACCTTTCATGCAATAATCTCTATGAACAGTTCCAGTCTGGTTTTTGTCCTCTCCATTCCACTGAAACTGCACTACTCCGAATCACAAAGGAATCACAAAGGATCTCCTCCTGGTATGTGATTCTGGTCTCCTATCCATTCTCATCCTGCTTGACCTGAGTGCGGCCTTTGACACCATCATCCTTGACAGACTTCATACTATTGGCATCACATATACACCCCTTGACTGGTTTAAATCATATCTCTCTGGCCGCACTCAGTTCATCCAGTTAAAGTCATTCATCTCACACTCTTTCCCAGTTACCACAGGTGTGCCCCAGGGGTCTATCCTGGTCACTATTATTTATCATATACTTACTCCCCCTTGGTCACATCTTTCAAAAACATCAAATTTTCCATTGCTACGCGTATGACACCCAGCTCTACATATTAACTAAACCGACCTCCACCCTTCCTCCATCCTCCCTTTCTGACTGCCTAGTCGAGATCAAATCCTGGTTCATATCCAATTTCCCTAAATTAAACAGCAATAAAACAGAAATGCTTCTTGTTGGAACCAAATCCATTATAACCAAATCCCACAGTTTCATTCTATCCATTGACAACTCTCCCATCTGTTCATCCCCTCAGGTTAAGAGTCTGGGTGTCATCTTTGACAACACACTCTCCATCACATCCCACATTAACAACATCACCCGGTCCACCTATTTTCATCTCTGCAGCATCAATCGTCTACGCCCCTCCCTCACACCTCATACTGCTGCCATACTGGTCACAGTCTAGTCACTTCTCGGCTTGACTATGGCAACTGTCTTCTGTTTGGTCTCCCCCAGAAAACCCTTTAAAAGCTTCAACTTGTACAGAATTCAGCAGCGTGCATCATCACCAGAGCCCCATTCATCTGTCACATCACACCCATCCTGGAACAGCTCCACTGGCTTTTGATTCCATATTGCATCCAGTACAAAATACTACTTCTAACTTTCAAGACCATCCACAACCTCTCCACTTCGTACCTTGCTGATATAACCATACCCAGCTGCACTCTCAGATCCTCCTCATAGATCCGCCTCACTGTCCCCTCTGCTTGCCTCATTACCATGGGGGACAGAGCATTCAGCCGCTCTGCCCCCCAACTATAGAATTCACTCCCCCCTGACCTCCACAACATTGATTCTCTCCCACACTTCAAATCCCAACTCAAAACACATCTGTTCAGGCTCTTCTACTGTCTGTGAGTGGTGGCATGGGCAGTTGATGCTGCAACTATGGTTCATTTTTAGTTTATATTATCTAAAGTCCATATTTATTCATCTTGTCCATATTTTTTAACATTGTATTTATTTTATTGTATTGTATTTTATTGCCTTGTATTGTATGTTTCTCTATGTTATTCTTGTGCTTTTATCAGTACGGTGTCCTTGAGAGTCATGAAAGGCGCCTTAAAAAAAAAAGTATTATTTATTATTATTAAAATGAGCCAATGGAAAAAAGACCTTTGCATTGTTAAAAATATTCTGTCATTCTTGTATTTCTGTTTAAGTGCAGAACAAATTCTGCGCATCATCCAGCAATAGGGTTGTTTTAGACAACTAACCATACATGTTTCATTGTGTATTCAGATTGAGGGGCTGCAGTTTGTCAGAGATCAGCTGTGATTCTCTGGTCTCAGCTCTGAAGTCCAAGCCCTCCCATCTAAAACATCTGGACCTGAGTAACAACCAGCTGCAGGATTCAGGAGTGAAACATCTGTGTGTTTTTCTGGAGAGTCCACAATGCAGACTGGAGACTCTGGGGTCAGAACCATGTTTTTATTTGTGTGCTGAGATGAATCTGATGTATATGATGAAGTTGTGGTGACGCTAAACTGCAGCCATTAGGCTGATATTCTACTGATCCTCACTGAGGATCTCCATGGTTAACAGACTGCTGGGATTAGTCGGCATCATCAGCGTCACCATTTTAATCCAGTGCATTGCTTAATTTTCGCAAGTGCTTCCATTCATGATAACAAAGGTTTTTCTTCTGTATCACAGCTAAATTGCTGCGTCATGACATCACTTAATTTTGACTTCAGTCATTGGTCAGCTGCTGTTTTAGATAATGATGGCAGCAGCAAAGTCAGACTCTGATCAGTGTAAAAGTTTCCAAAAGACAGTTCCTAGTCATAAGGTTTGTGGCAGAGTTGCAACAGAAACAGGCAGCGGATGATCCGATGAATTTCCTGAGAGGTGACCGAAGAAAGAAAGATGATCTAAAACACCTTTTATTCTTTATTCAGATTGTGGGGCTGCAGTTTGTCAGAGATCAGCTGTGATTCTCTGAGCTCAGCTCTGAAGTCCAACCCCTCCCTGGAAAATCTGGAGCTGAGCTACAACAAAGAGCTGAAGGATTCAGGAGTGAAACATCTGTGTGGTTTTCTGGAGAGTCCAGACTGCAGACTGGAGACGCTGAGGTCAGACATCATGTTTTAATTTTGTGCTGAGATTAATCTGATGTAAAGTTGTGGTGACACTAAACTACAGCCATCAGACTGATATTCTACTGATCCACACTGAGGATCTTCATGGTTAATAGGCTGCTGTGTAGTCTTATGTAATTTATACATAGATGCTGAAGAGGTGTCGACATGACGTCTCTGTTTTGAGCTGATGCATGTTTTTTCCTGAAATGATTGAATTCATTCAAACAAATGTTTCTATTCTCTATCACAACATAATTGCTGCATCATGACATCAGTCATTTTTGTTTCTGTCAGTGTTACAGTTTTAGAAAATGGCGGCAGCAGCAGAGTCCAACTAGGTTCACTGTAAAAGTTTTCAAACTCCAGAGGCTTCCAAAGCCTTGGAATACTCAGATTATCCTAGAAAAAAAAAGTGGTTTATACACAGCAGAGCTTTCATAGCAGACTACAGCAACCCAATGCTGAAAATAAAACACAAAGGAGGCGCTTTACTTTTGTTAGCTTGTCTCCTGCTCTCTGTGCTCACTTAGACTATATTTAATATAGCCAAATTACTAATAAGACTGTTGTTTACAAATTTTGCTGTTTCTGTTGTCAGTAGGCATAACAAGTATGAAATAGTGACTGACAGCTGCCCAATAAGACTATAGGTTAACCAGCTGTCACTTCCAAGATGCTGCTCTGCAGTTAAAATCCTCATGTTATAACCACAACATTGTCTGAAAATTCACTAAACTTGAATTAAAGATGACTGTGCTGTGAATTCAGTGACTCTGTATTTTTCTTTGTTCAGACTTTGGGGCTGCAGTTTGTCAGAAATCAGCTGTGATTCTCTGGTCTCAGCTCTGAAGTCCAACCCCTCCCATCTGAAACATCTGGACTTGAGCATCAACCAGCTGCAGGATTCAGGAGTGAAACATCTGTGTGGTTTTCTGGAGACTCCACACTGCAGACTGGAGACTCTGGGGTCAGTTCACTGTCTGTCTGTTACTGTTGCAGATATTAAATGTTTAATCAGCAACTGAAGTTAATTTATGTTCAGAACTTCCATCAATGAATCTGTAAATCCCCTGCTGTTTATATTTTCTTTGAGCTTAAGTGTCACATCTGGATAGAGAATAACCACAATAACAGAAGGACAAAGTCACTCTGCTGGTTGTAGAGAAAAGCTCATTAATGAGGACAAAGTAATGATGATCTGCACATTCAGAACCTGAACACAACTGATGGATCATCAATGATTTGATCTACATCTTTTATTCTTTATTCAGATTGTGGTGCTGCAGTTTGTCAAAGATCAGCTGTGATTCTCTGAACTCAGCTCTGAAGTCCAACCCCTCCTGTCTGGAACATCTGGAGCTGAGTGGAAACCAGCTGCAGGATTCAGGAGTGAAACATCTGTGTGGTTTTCTGGAGAGTTCAGACTGCAGACTGAAGACTCTGGGGTCAGTTCACTGTTTGTTACTGTTGTAGATCTTAAATGTTTAATCAGCAACTGAAGCTCATTTATGTTCAGAACTTCCATTCATGAATCTGTAAATCCACTGCTGTTCATATTTTCTTTGTGCTGAAGAGTCACATCGGGATACAGAAGATCCTCTGAACTCAGATCAGTTTGATCTGACAAAGTTTACTTACTGAAACCAAAATATTTCTTTAGTTTCTGTTTGTTTAATATGATTTTACTGACAATATCTGATCATTGATATTGATATTGACACAAACACACAGATTAAGCATATTTGCAAGTGTTAAAAGTATCAATATATTGATCCTATGTAAATGATCTTAGGTGTATGAATGTTGAACTGACATCTGGATAATGTGTAGAAGGCTGGCATGATGATGATTCACAATAACATAAGGACAAAGTCACTCTGCTGGCTGTAGAAAAAAGCTGATTGATGAGGACAAAGTAATGTTGAGCTGCACATTCAGAACCTGAACACATCTGATGGATCATCAATGATTTGATCAACATATTTTATTCTTCATTCAGATTGTGCCGCTGCATTTTGTCAGAGATCAGCTGTGATTCTCTGGTCTCAGCTCTGAAGTCCAACCCCTCCCATCTGGAACACCTGGAGCTGAGTGGAAACAACCTGCAGGATTTTGGAGTGAAACATCTGTGTGGTTTTCTGGAGAATCCAGACTGCAGATTGCAGACTCTGAGGTCAGTTCACTGACTGTCTTTTACTGTTGTAGATCTTAAATATTTAATCAGCAACTGAAGCTCATTTATGTTCAGAACTTCCATCCATGAATCTATAAATCCGCTGCTGTTCATATTTTCTTTGTACTAAAAAGTCACATCTGGATAGAGAATAACTACAATAAGAAGGACAAAGTCACTCGCTGATTCCAGAGAAAAGCTCATTGATGAGGACAAAATAATCAGTTCTCCTACATGTGTACAATGTCATTAACCACTGTAGCCTGACCTACCTTCAGGAACTCCTCTCCCCTCAGTCTTCATCCCAGTCACTCAGGTCTAGCAGCCAGAACTCCCTTGCTATTCCTCGCACTAAGCTCACAACCATGGGGGACCGTGCCTTCTCTGTACTGGGCCCATGCACGTGGAATCCCAGGCTCTATTAGGGCTTCTGACTCCCTTGCTGCCTTCAAAAGCAGCCTAAAGACTAATTTGTTCTACTCTGCTTTTAAATAGGGCTCTGTTGGAGTATCTTTGATCTTTTATACTTAGTCTTTTTAAAAAAAAACTCTTCCTCCTGTGAAGCACCTTGAGATGTTGCCTGATTTTAAAGTGTGCTGTACAAATAAAATGCATTATTATTATTATTATTATTAGTAGTAGTAGTAGTCGTAGTAGTTATTATTATTATTATTATTATTATTATTATTATGTTGATCTGCACATTCAGAACCTGAACATATCTGATTGATCATCAATGACTTTATCTGCATCTTTTATACTTTATTCAGATTGATGGACTGCAGTTTGTCAGAGATCAGCTGTGATTCTCTGGTCTCAGCTCTGAAGTCCAACTCCTCCCATCTGAAACATCTGGACCTGAGTGGAAACAACCTGCAGGATTCAGGAGTGAAACATCTGAGCGGTTTTCTGGAGAGTCCAGACTGCAGCCTGGAGACTCTGAGGTCAGTATAAGGTTACAGTCAGTCTCTGCTGCCTTCAGCATTTAACCCTGCAGTAACACACATCATCGAATCCTCACTTGCTATGGGTGTGTTCCCCGCTGCATTTAAACAAGCTTGAGTCATTCCAATACTCAAAAAACCTACACTCGACCCAGCCCAGGTCGATAACTACAGACCAGTTTTGCTCCTGCCCTTCCTATCTAAAACACTTGAGCGAACTGTCTTCAACCAAGTCTCTGCTTTCCTCTCTAACAACAACCTGTATGACCCGAATCAGTCTGGTTTTAAACAGGGTCACTCTACAGAGACTGCATTCCTCTCTGTAACAGAATCACTGCGTTCTGCTGGAGCTGCTAGACAGTCTTCAGCTCTATTGCCGTTAGATCTGTCAACTACCTTTGACACTGTTAACCACCACATGCTCCTCTCCACACTCACTGAGCTGGGCATCTCATGATCTGCCCTCTGCTGGTTCATGTCCTACCTCTCAAGGAGATACTTCAGAGTATCTTAGAAGGGAGATGGTCCGGACTGCACAGTCTATCTACAGGGGTTCCTCAAGGGTCAGTGCTTGGTCCCCTCCTGTCAATATACACAACCTCACTTGGGGCAATAATCCACTCCCATAGTTTCTCATATCATTGCTATGCTGATGATACCCAGCTCTTCCTGTCGTTCCTCCTGGTCCCATACAAAACGGGGAACATAGGTAGGCTCCCCGCAGATGTATGTCACTAACTGACAGCTAATGAAGTGATTCACTGAAAACATTCATTGATCTCTGGTCTTTCTTCTTCTCTCTGCAGATGGGAGTGGTGATGATCACGACACTGTGTGCTGAGAGGATGAAATGTGTCCTGATGATCCCCAGAGGTTGAACCAGCAGCAGCAGCAGCTGGTGTGTAGAGACTCTGACTGGTCCATGTTCCTGGGAGGTGGAGAGCTTCATGCAGCAGTGACTGACAGGAATCAGAACAGTGGAGATGAGTGTCAGTGCTGCAGTGTGAAGTGGAGTCCAGCATGGTCCCTGTGTTCCTGTGGAT
>OMNN01025393.1:0-21055 GCA_900302755.1 Chromis chromis
CCCTCCCCTCCCGATCACGCACACCTCCAACATTCTCCCCTGCCGTCCCACCTACAGCCCTCCTCAAGTTCGACTGTCTTCCATCTGGCTCCGTCGGCGCAGAAATACGCGTACATAGTTTGAAAATCTTTCCTCAAACAAACAAAAATGTCGTTCAGGAGTCGGGAGGCTCGTGTAAACAAAACGCAGACTTAGTAGGTGGGAGTTGGAATGTGAGGAAAATTTATAGTAAACTCTCTCTTCAGTCGAGCAGACTGGGTTCAAGCACAAGTCAGAGAAGCATCGAGAGCTGGAGGGGCTGTTAAGAGATAGCCAAGCTCAGCATCACTTGTAGTGTGTCAAGCTGGACCTAGTTAGATTAGATTATCCCACATGTGTAACTGAACTCATGCAGAGCAGTCGAGCATAGTGATTCTTACATTGACGGACTCTCGGCCAGCGTATTTCACCCGGATCCTGGGCTCCTGAACCACATCCAGATTGGTTCCCGTCACCATCAGAGGCGTGTGACCACTGGGAGGGGAAAAGACAAGCAGACAGAATTTATTTTTTACAAATTTAAATAATCATGTTTGTCAAATGCCTTCTTAATTTCCTTTGCACGAACAAAAAAAAAGTCGTCCAAAGGCAATTCTCTGCGAAACTTTCTAACCTCCTCTTCGAAATGTTCACCATCGGTTGAAAATAAATGCATCCAATCGAATTGCGTGCTCAGTTTCTCCTGGTAAGGTAATAGACTCTGGAGTGGAGGATGATTAGAGATGCATTTTAAGTGATTTCACTACAATCAACTGGTGTGGATTTGTGTTTGAAAATGCCAAGACAGCTCAAGCTCATTTAGGATGCAGCGGTGGTCCTGGTCCTCGGGACACAACAGCACAAACAAAGCACACAAACAAAGCGGGAGGAAAAACTGCTGGATGTCCATCTCTTCCTGCAGCTGGTTGCAGTTGTTGGAAGATTTGTTTGTGTTGCCGAGGCTGTCAGCTTGACATGCTGAATAAAGAATCAGGAGCTGTTGCAGGATTTAGGTATATGCTCTCAGGCTAGATTCAATATACTGTATCACCAGATAGTAAGTTACTGCAGACAGACCTTGTGCCATCTATAGGCTCAATAAATTATACACTCAGCTAGTCTGTGTATAGAGGGCATGGTTGTCACACTGTGTTGGTTAAAAGAGAAACACTTCGATATTCAGTTTATTCTCTCTTCCTATAAACAAAGAATACATAATTTAAAAAAAAGAAAAAAGAAAAAACAGATGATATGATGTCCTTCCCTATCTGTATCTCCCTTCATCTCTCCCCTCTATTCCCTTTGCTCCATCATGTTTTTGCTGCAGTGTACCCTGCACTCCATCTCCGAGCCCACGCCATCTGTTGTGGACTCACACCTCTGATAGCACGTTGTTTTGGTAAGCCACCGTGTAATCTTCATCCCTCCCTTCCTTTTAATTAGCAGCATATAGTGTACGTGCATCTATCTGCCAAAGACGCTCAACAGATGGATCAACGCCGCATTCGATAGGAGAATCCCAGTCTCAACAGTGCCCATCATCCCCAATCTGTGGGCTGCGGCCGTTCTATCAGATCCAGACTAATTGAAAGAGAACCGAACAGTAATTGAAAGTGCAATATTGACTCGTGTCTGTTCATTGCCGCTGACCTGGACTGATTGGCTCTAAAGCTCCGGATGAGGCTTGTCTGGGTGTCAGAAGCTCAAGGTTGGTTGACGAGGTTAAATTAACAGTGGGGATGTGGTTACCTTGCGATGCTCCAGTCAGGTTCGATGCGCTGGACAGTAGGGTCTTCTATGTACTCGAAGGTGAGGCTCTCCCTGATTTGGGCGCGATCCACGCTCACGCTGATCTGAACTGGGCCGACCCCAGACACAGAGGGGGCGGAGTAGCACACTATCTCTGACATGGTCCGTCTGCAAGGGAAGGAGATCGACGTTAATCTGGAGCAACATGGAAGGAAAGGCATCAGAAGCTACATGAGTGCAGAAAACAGAAAACCTAAATAAAGACACTGTTTTCAATGCAAGATGACAATGATGACGACGCACAACTTCATCATATTTCTGGAACATAGCAGAAAGCACCACCTACAGCAACAGGATACATTATGCAATTTGCTCTACCTGCACTGTTCTGCAATTATCCTACTTGCAGATGGTGCACGTGAACTAACAGCACCTCCACCACTACAGTTTGCTTTCTCCTCCCTCTACAAGACTCCATGATCTACCTGCGCACCCCCTGCATTTGTCCCAATTCATTAGCGGAGGAGAGTTTTGCCACAGAACAGCCGGCCGTCCTCCTCTTCCTCCCATGCCAGGAATACAGTGGAGAAGCACAAACCGGCAATTAGCCCCATATCTCATTAAAGCTGGCTTGACTCCTCAACCTTACAACATTACAGTCAGACTACTGTGACAGGGGCTTAAAATAGGTGCCTTCAGGAGTGGAAAGTACAAAGAGGACATGTGGGAGCGACTACGAGACGGAGGGAGGGATGGGTGGAGAGAGAGACGGAAGCAAGCTGCGAGAGTGAGGGAATAAAAATTAGGGGTTGGGGGGGGGTTGAATAGATAAACAGAGGGATGGAAGGAGAGTCAGAAGGACGGGACTGAATGAAAAAGAGTTTTTCTCGAAGCCATTATTACGAGGTTTGATGCAGCAGGTCATCAAAACCTTATTAAGATTTACACAAGTTTCTGATAGAGGGAGAAAGAGAGGTTTTCCCTTGGGGGGACTTCTCAGTAATATCAAGGGAAAAAGAATACAAGACATCCATGAAATATAGCAGCTTACTTAATGGGAATAATGTACATCATCTGTAGAACTAGAACTCTGTGTTTTTTTTTCTTTTCATTTGCTCACAGCATGTCATACTATATCTAACAACATCTGACAGTGATGTATGCAGCAGGGCCAAGAGTTAAAGAAACTCTCAGTCAAACCATTTTTATACTATCAGTATATATTACAGGCGTAAATGTAGATGCTGCAAAAATTAAAATGCAAAAATAACTTAATATATAAGAAAATGCAAGCATGACAGAAAACAAAGATGTGGATCATGAATTCTTTCATTTGATTTTATACTTTTTACTTGATGTAGGTGACAACTGTCAGCATTCACTTCAGGATTAGTTTAAATCCTTATTATCTATGTTCTATTTTAATGTTGAAACTGTAAACTGTGAAATTTCATTTGCACTGTATTGAATATAAACACTTCCACCTTATCACAGTGTGAAAGTATATAAAAAAACATCTTCATGAATAATCTGTGCTAAACAGAAGTCTGATCATGCATGGATGGATGCAATGGATGCACGAGGAAAGCCTCACCCAAAGAACTCGCATGTCTGGTTCCCAAACTGAACGTTGACGCTGCTGCCGGCACCGAGGTTTTCTCCCATTATGGTTACTTTAGTGCCACCAGACTCTGGACCTCTGCTCGGGGAAAGACCTGTGACTGTTGGAGTCTACAAAAAAAACAGACAGATGCAGAGAGACGGGGTGAAACAGACTGTGATATAAAAAGAAGGGGAAGGGTAATGCCTGAGATCAAAAGGCAAACTAAAAGATGTATATTTTCCACAGTAAACAGAGAAGCACGTCTGCGGTAGCGCCTGAATAGTGAATACTTCACGTATTATCAGAGATCCCCAGCAAATTACAGTTGTTCGTATTGCCAGCCCAACAGCAGCGGAGTACAGTGCTGGTGGGAGAAAAGAGGATCTCTCAGAGCCCCTGAGATCCCACTACTGCGTGTTGTGCATTGCTGGTTTGTGTCTGAGTGAAGCTTTTTAAAGACAGTCTGAAAATAACTAGTGTTTACAGCGGCAGGCAGTGAGGCTGCCGTCATGCAGACAGATGGAGAAATATCCAAGTAGACAGCCCGTCATATGGAGAAACACACATGCAGAATTGCACACGTACACACAGGAAAGCACACACACCTCTATCTGTGCAAATGTAAAACAACACTAGAATGCACAAATATGCTGCCATTTAAACTGCCCCTTTGCCTACACGGTCACATAGGGAGCAGGTTGTGTTGGGAAAACTGAAGAACGCTTCTGCGATTGCGTGTTCTTTTTTAGGTGGCCTGCAATACAGGGGAACTGCAAGTGGTGCCAATTCCAGGCTCTGTGAAGCAATCTCCGAGGAATTCCACAGCTTCCCACAGTGGCAGTTGTATCATCGGTGAGAAAAAGCAGCTGAGGATACACTTCAGAGTCAAGAGCATCACGCTGGCAAAACTCAAAAACCGTCGGCTGGGTGTGACTTCCAGCACGCAAGATAAGGCAGGTACTCCAAAAACAATAGTAGTAATTAGTGGCTGCTGTTAATTGTTAAGGGAGTGCTAATTGTGAAGGTGTGACAGAGCGCAAATAGGAAAGTAGATTGTCTGTTAGCTGCAGGTTGGGAAGACAAGTCGATGGGAGAGACAAGGAAATGTGTGAACGTGTGAGGACGGTGAGTGGATTATTTTCACCTCTATTTTAAATTGTTGTTCATTTGCCTTTCTGTCTCTCAGTCTCATTACAATGTGTCCTAAAAATGGCATTCCTACCCAACTAAACTGCATTTTCAATTACGTACACCAAGTGCATGTTAGTGTTTGGTGGTGGCCAAAGACTGGGGGTTCAAATCTCATGTATATTTGTTGTCCGGATAGGTTTAGGCATTAGTTAACTTTATCAAAATACAATATTTTTGGTACACCGATTCACAAAACTCAATTTTCTGGGTTATCGGATTGGCAGCTCCCGCCCCGTCTAATCTATGATTGGTTGGCTGAAAAGGAGTGACGGTTGGAAAACAATACTGTAAACTAAGAAGATACGTTGATCACAAACCTATTTATGACACATCACAAAGGAAAATAATCTGAGAGAAAACATAAACATAACCGAGAAAGCAGTTTGGTTGTATAGAAACCAACATGTTTCCTCTCCTCTCTTATATCCCTGCGCGACTGTCCAATCATATTTTAATCTACCTGAAATGATTCAACAGCTTTTAATTGTACAAAAACACAGGCACTTTAAAAAATAAAATCTTGTTTTCTTAATTACTTTTTGGACACCTCCTGGGTAATGTATGGCTGAGCTCAGGATTTGTAAAAACCACAAAAAGAAAGACTCACATAAAATCAGTACATGCAGTAAATACTAACATCACTTTATGATCTTATGATGTCCTGCAGAGATCATTAATGCGGGCCTCTTGAAAAACCTTGAGCTGTTAACGGAAGCATCTAAAATAATAAGTAAGCATGTGCAGAGCTGCCTAATTACGCTGTTGGTCGGCATGGCAACGCAAGCATCATTATTTGCCCGTGGCCCATGAACAATTAATTTGCGAGAACAAATCACTTTTTGTTCAACTATCTATATGTTGCCTTTCGTGTGCAGGTCTTTTGTTTGCCTCATATTGACTACAGGGTGTATTAAAAAAAAAAAAAAGAAGTTATTTTATATCAGAAAACAAAACAATGCGGTGTAATTGCAGTCATACCACAAAGGAGTAGAGCTGCGAGGAGCGAGCTTTGAGTTCTGGTCGGCACTCTCCAACGCACAGCTGGACTGGACCGGGTCTGCTGTCCACCGGAGCCGCATCCATCTCACATACAATCCTGCAAAACACGGGGATCAGTCGGTTATAATCAGTAAAACAAGAAAGGAAAATAAAGTAAAAATGAGGTATAAATACTGGACAGATAATTACTCGAAGCTGTTTGTAAAATGCCATCATGGACGGGAGAGAATTTCTTTCTTTCTTCAACATAACTTCAAACTCAGAAGTTATCTTCACGTCTGAATGCTTGAGTGAAGTTGTGGAAAAGTAATCAAAACACTTCTCAGCTTGATATTGATTTATCCTCCGCTCTAATTGCAATCTTCTTTTGTTGTTTCACTCATTTCATTACGGGACACATCCAGACATCGACCAGAACCCCCCTCCACGACGACAGCCTTTAAGTGGCTCTAATGCTCCTCCTCCCTTGGCACTCCAACACACCCAATGTGAGTGTAGTAAATTTCCCACCAACAACCCGGAGCCCCCCGACAGCGCTGGTGCCGTGCCAGTGCGGCAAGTCTGATGTAAATCACGCGGCACGATCAATACCGTTCCATCATACCATGTGATCAGGTGTCACCCGGCACTGCAGGTGACTAGATCAAATGACATAATAAAATGAGAACGCCTATTGATCGTCGGTGCCAGGGTGCAATAAAGTACAAGAAGCAATCACAGCGCCGGGAGTGAGACGGAATATGTGGTGAGGCAGATGGCAGGGGCAGGTAGGAGTGCGAGCTGATGAAGCAGAGCAGATGTATTGTTTCTCCAGCGCTGATCATCTGAATTACAACAAATGACTCTGGGAGGTTTGTTGGATGAACTATGCGGAAGGAGGACTTACTCAGTGACAGAGGTGATATCATCCTCTCGCTCGGCCTCAGAAAAACACTTCACCTGAAGGCCTGCTGTCCTTTGTGAGGCGGCAGATTTAGGAAAATATGTTTGGCTTTTCAAAACTGAACCTTCAATTGGATCTTAGATAGCAGATCTAAAAAAAACTGCTCTTCCTGTAAAACCTGAGGGTTACTTTTAAACTGAATTCTTACTAACGAGGACTCAATTTGGCTGCGATAAAGAAAAAAAAAATGCTGCAGAATAGTATCAGCCCTTAGAAAAAATACACTTTCTGACTGCTGAAAAACACAAAAGTTGAGACTTTTACTTCAAAGCGGGAGTGGTTTTCACACACTCCTCTGAAGTACTAACATAAAAGACACATAAATATGTATTTTTTCCCCTTTTTTCCCCGTCCGGTCCAGTCCATCACAGGAAGCCTGGTGACTGAATTAAGACTCGAGACAAACACCAACAGTCAGATAAGGACACGCACACAATGAACCGACACGACCTCGAGGCGCCGAATAAAATTCCAGCTCTGAACACCATCACGGAGACTCCAGCTCCTTCAAAGTTAGACTAAAGAGGTCGTAGGTTAGTTTTTTAATTTTGCTCAGTCGATTTTTTTTTTCTCATGCTACATAAATGGATTCCCGAGCTTGTCCCCAATTGGATTAAAGTGCTGTCAGATCAGTGTGCTGCTGACAAATTGTCCCCTACAGCCAAGTGGCACAGAGTGAATTTTAATTACCACTGCCCAGTACAGGGCTAGAAGACTTACTGTACGGCGTTCACACTATACATGAGCTGATCTTTTTTTTATTCTTTTACCACAGAAACATCCTGATAAGAGCATCAAAATAACCAGGAAGTTAATAGCAACTGGGCAAGCATATGCACGAGTGTGACATAGATATCGCAACTGCAGCATTAGACTGAAAGTATGCGAGTTACGGCAATGGTGCAAGGCTTAGCTGTTCTCTTTCTGAGGGCAGAAGTAGGCCAAAGACAGAATTAGGGTTAAAGGCTCCTCTGAGAGCCATGACTGTGATAGCCTGTGTGTGTGTGCACGTATTCATTCGGTGCATGTGTGTCATCTCTGACTTAGTGCGCCGCTGTACATGCAAAACTTAAAGTCTTAAAGTCAGTGAAGAGAGAATTTTAAACTACCTGAAAAGAAAGGCCAATTATTTCTGAGCTTTTGCCTTAACTAAAAAAAAAACTGTAAAAGTATTGCTATAATATTTCTAGGGAGATGTGAGGGCGGGCTGTGGTTCTCAGTAATGAGTTTGCAATAGCCATGTTGTACCACATTCTTATTTTTTTCTCATAATGTATTGATTTTCCACAGTTTAATTATTTAACCTATTGTAGCCACATAATGAGTTTTTTTTTTTTTTTTTGCGCCTTCTGTACAGCATCCTTCAAAAACTCTAATAGGATTAAGTTTTCATATAGAATTGCATTTCCTCCACCAACAAAGCCCAATACCCAAAGGCAATCCAACCTCATCTCAATCCAAACATGTTAATATATATATTTCGGGTAAATGAACGCGCTCTGTGTACATCCTTGTCTATCTCGGATGAGGCCCGCATCACCTGAGGAGGTTAAACAGCCACGAGGCATCGGGGGTTTCTAAGTCTACACACATCTGCATGTCTAGCCGGAGGTGGGGGGGGGGTGTTGTGAAGCATGGGCCACGTTTCATTAGTTCAGGGTGAGCGGGACAGGCTTTACCGTGATGTACACACAGCGTGGGACAATTAGGGAGGTAAACACAAGTAAACACACACAGCTGTTGTGGGATTGTTGCTGACTAGATGAGCTGCAGAGAGAGAAGTGGGCTAGTATGCTGCAGGGGGGGAAGAACAGCAATGTCAGGACCAGGCTGTCTGGACCTGCTCCAGTCTTCATTAAAGCAGGGATGGTGGGGAGGGCAGCTTTTTGTCGCAACACACACACACATACTGATTAGAGTTTCTTAGCTGTGTTGCACCCTGTACATATCTAAACCCCAGGCTTGATGCACAGCAGTGTTACCAAGTGAGTTCATGCTTACTAAGTGACAGCTATGTATTATGGAACCACACATAGTTTAATGTTAAGTAAATAATGATCACATCGATAAATGAGCCTTGATTTGTAAAGTACATGAGGAAAATATTTTTTATTCTAAAATTTGGTCATTCAGAATTTGAATGGATGTCTTCTTTTTCATTCATTACAAACATTATATGGACAGCACTAGTCTGATTGGCAGGTGCTAACTGGCTAATTCTGGTAGCATGTGAAGAAACTAGTCCTGCAAATCTCTTTTACTATGAAAATAACAAGGATGGCACAACATTTTATAACAGAATTTCCTAAATGATGTTACATATTATTGTTTAATTTATACACTCAACGGCCACTTTATTAGGTACACCTTTTGCCTTCAGAACTGCCTTAATTCTTCGTGGCATACTTTCAACAAGGTGTTGGAAACCTTCCTCAGAGATTTTGGTCCATATTGACATGATAGCATCACGCAGTTGCTGCAGATTTGTCGGCTGCACATCCATGATGCCAATCTGCCGTTCCACCACATCCCATATCTATTGGATTGAGATCTGGTGACTGTGGCGGCCATTGGAGTACAGTGAACTCATTGCCATGTTCAAGAAACCAGTTTGAGATGATTTTGAGCTTTGGAACATGGTGCATTATTCTGCTGGAGTAGCCATCAGAAGATGGGTACACTGTGGTCATAAAGGGATGAACATGGTCAGCAACAATACCCAGGTAGGCTGTGGCGTTTAAATGACGCTCAATTGGTACTAAGGGGCCCAAAAGTGTGCCAGGAAAACATCCCCCACACCATTACACCACCACCACCAGCCTGAACCATTGATACAAGGCAGGATGGATCCATGCTTTCATGTTGTTTCCGCCAAATTCTGACCCTACCATCTGAATGTCGCAGCTAAAATGGAGACTCATCAGACCAGGCAACGTTTTTCCATCTTCTATTGTCCAATTTTGGTGAGCCTGTGAGAATTGTACCCTCAGCTTCCTGTTCTTAGCTGACAGTAGTGGCACCCGGTGTGGTCTTCTGCTGCTGTAGCCCATCTTCTTCAAGGATGAACGTGTTGTGCGTTCAGAGATGGTATTCTGCATTCCTTGGTTGTAACGAGTGGTTATTTTTTTGAGTTACTGTTGCCTTTCTATCATCTCGACTGGCTGATTAGCTATTTGTGTTAACAAGCAATTGAACAGGTGTACCAAATAAAGTGGCCGGTGAGTGTATATTTCTGTGTAAATCATCTAATTATATCATATGGCACACTCCTATCAGGACAGCTGGCTAGGAAATTTGTTGTCTGCTAATTGGATTAATTGGCTCATGCTACACTGAGAACAATACTTAGAGTCGTTTTCAATCAGCAACTTATTATTAATATTAATAGTTTAAAAATTATAACAATGCCCGTCTTCTTTGTGTGACTTACTGTTCAGCGATGATGTAGCCGTCCTCTACAGGCGTACACCTCACCCCTGCCACGTCCACGTTCCCCACCATATCGGCGAAAGCCAGACCGAGGTTCGTGCCATGGATGGTCACCCTAGTGCCTCCCTCTGGGGGTCCAGCCACCGGGGTCACCTGCAGGGTGGAAAAAGGTCAGGGAGAAGGTTGACGCGCCCGTTCTTATAGAAACTTATAAATGAGTGCAGGTTTCTGTAGATGCTCAAGGGTAAATATGCTCTTTTGGTCCAGGTGGCTGTAAAAGCAATTAAGAACACTCCCCGGCTCCTGCACCCGCAGAATGTCAGAGCATGCCATGAGTCACTGTGCCAAGAGCATGTTCTAATCACAACAGCAGCTACCGGCACATGCTCTTTCTGTCTAAATATGACGTTACATCCACACGCACACACGATCACATGTAAAAACGACACATTTAAACGTATTTTCTCCTCGGCAATTCCCTACTCTTGGACTGTGCGATCGGTAAATCCAATAAAAGGAAGTTCACAATAAAAAAATAAGAGGGATTATTACCATTCTGGATAGCCGCCTGCTCCTGAATCTGCTGTTGTTGCCATGGATGGTAAATCTAACAAGGGGCTGTATTAATACTTAGCGCAGACCACCTACTCATAAAATGCAATATGGCTGCCCAGCATGACCTTGGCACAGGGTGGCACAGCGCCTTCTGTGCTGCAGAGCCCTGTTGAGGCTCCAACCTGGCCATTATCCAGCCCTTTAAACAAGAGAGGAGAAGACAAGGAGGAGGAAACAGGAGAGAGAAAAAAAAGGAGCAGAAGGATGAAGAAAGATCAAGAGGGCAGACAGTACTGTTTGGTGGACGGGGAGGCGAAAGGAAATAGGTGGACTAAGAAAGAGGAGGGCAGCAGGGAGGACACGACTGTCACTTTGCTGTGCGGAGCTGCTAGTGCTATGTAAACAATCAATATGCTATTACTGGCCATGCAAGCAGAAGGGGGGGAAAAAAAACCAACAGTCAGTTGTACCCGCTCACTGAGCTGTAAAGCGCCACGTGACGGCGACCCTTTAAGAGGTGCCGCACACCCTCCCCTCGCTACCCCCGACTCCCACCAGGGCATTGCGGCTTCCCTGTGGGATGCCGGCATTGTAATCTAGATTCAGTGGACATTAATTGCTCTGGATGTAAAGTAAGTGTGTCACTGCACCGCCTGAGGGGTCTGAATACATGAATCTTTTAGCACTGCTTGGGCATGCAGGGTATAGAGGGGGGGAAAACATAATGGCTAAATATATCCATGTCAGGCGATGGCAGCAGCTATTCGAGAAGACTTAGTGATGGTTACATAAGCAATGCAAGGGCCTGAGAGAGAACAAGAGAGAGAAAGGGAAGGGAAAGAGAGTGAAAAATAGAGAGCATGGAAAAGAGAGAGGGACTGGCAGAAAGAAGAGGAGCAAGAGAAAATGGAATGAGCAGCAGGAGGAAAGTGGATGCCACTCTGTTCAGCCCCATCAGCCAAGATGGGTGACAGGTGAGGCAGGGATGGTGACAGGACAGCAGTGCTGTATCACAGATGGGCATGCTAAAAGCTTGGGAGACCTCCTCCTTCTACCCTTGGGGGGCTGAAATGGAGCCTTTCCAATGGTGGACCAAGCACAGGAAGACAGTCTAATCCATGCATGAAACCCATTTGACTGAGCTCCCCATTGGCAGATAGAGCCTCGATTCAACAGGATCACAGAAAAATCGCCACTTCAAAGACGCACGGCGCCGATGTCTGCAGGCTGCGAGGCGTGAGAGAAGTGCTGCTCTTTGTCTCTGTGTCTGTATTTCTTACACAAATACAAAGGGACTAAATCTAATATGGATCCTCTTTGTGCACGAGCTGTGCTTTGATTGCCTATAAACTGGATTCTAATGACCTTTACAGAGCGACCGTAGTCATATAGAGTCATATACTGTAGATAATCTTCAGAAAGGCAGAGTTTGCCTACATATATTACTACAACATCGTCTTCTTTGCATCTCTTTTTCTTCTTTTGCTTCATGTCTTTCATCATCGTCTCCCTCAGGCGAGGTGACACATCTTCCTCCTCTAAGCACCAGCTTTCTTGTTTGTTTTTAACCATACAGTTTGTCTTTCAGGGGGGGGGAGAGGAAGCCTCATTGGTCATGCACGCACACCCTGCTGTCCTTCCTCCCCCCCCTGCTCCCACCCAGTGCTGCCATGCCATGCTCCCCGTGTAATCCTTTTAGCGGCAGGGCTGCTGCCCGCCTGGCATTGTCACACTGTCAATAGAGGGTAATTCCCAGCAAACAGCCAGTCAACTTGCACGCCGCTCTCCCTGCTCCCACTCATGCACTCTCTCTAGCATAATCTATCTCTCCTTCAGCTCAGGGGATCAGAGTATTGCCCACTTACCACTACTTCCTAAGACATTCCCTAGGATTTGGCTACAGCCGTACAGTAGCAAGAGCCATACAGTAGAAACACTAAACAGATATGGGGTGACCTAAATCAGAAAGAGAGACATTCTAATTGACGAAAAAAGGAACTTCCAGAAAAGAAGGGTTGTCTTCTGATGATCTGTTATTTGGAGCAAAATACCAGCTATTGAGATGGAGAGAATGGCCTTCAGTGTGAGCAACCTGGAGTTGTCTGTCAGCATGGTGTTGACATATTCAGCTGAAGTAATGATGGGGAAAGATGTGCTGATGCAGCCGAGGCTGAACTCAATACAGCAGAGAGCAACGCACCGACCCAGCTGCCTCCAGGCTATGCAAGCCTAGCATGTCACTGTAAGTACAGCAGCTGACCGAGCCCAAAGGAACTCTCCCAGACAATTCAGCAATAATGATATTTAATCACCCCCATCTACCATTAAAATACACAATATCAGCGATTCTACAGTATATTCTTCACCATCAGTCTTTAACATTGTCTACGGATTTATTACAACAGGATTTTATCTCCTCGGAGGGAGATTCTCCCACCCTACCCAACAGTGGATGTATTTCCATTCACGGCAGTATATTTTGCTTTTGACATGAAATAACCCTTGATACAATTTAGAAGCTTGCAGCTAATCTCTTTGTCTTTGGACTCTGCTCAGACTAATTCGAGGCTGTCACATTTAATTGTGAGTAGCATTTAATGGGCTTGATAAAACCCCACTGATCACTTGTACCCGAACAAACTACATCCTAAATACTTTATGGGGCCTTAAACGTCTTGTAGTCAGCCACGAGATATGGCCTGTGATGAAACGGAGCTTTTAGTGCGCAAAGAGGAGAAAACAAGAGACAAAAAGGATCAGATAAGAGGTGTATTTGTAAATGAGGGTTTTATCCGTGAGTATACTGATACTGCGTGATCCAACAGGGGATTTTTTAACCTATTGCAGGGTTTGCGTACGAATGTGTGGGCCGAACGCTTGTTCCACTGTGCAATATTCTGTTCTTCAGCTAGGGTTTAATGAAGGGTAGCACCCATACTGTACAGAAGCACTCTCAGCAGTGAGGAGTTGTAGTCTGATACTGACTGACAGGCCCATTATCCCTGTGGTGTTCAAAATATCAACAATCAACAAGCTTGCATACACTCTGTGAGCAACAGAGAGAAAGAGAGGAATCCTACGTTTTCTTTCTTTCCTCCATAAAGCTGCAGAATGCTGTTTATATTCACTGTCACTGGGAGTCAGGGAAGCCTCTGCGCTATACTGTAAACTCATACAGAAGCCACGGCCAAGGCCTATTGAGGAGACGCCTTTCATATGCCCATCCAACTCCCAGCTTCATTTGATGTTGTTCCCTCTGCTGTTAGCAGGGGCTTACATCTCTTCAATATTAATGGCCCATGGTGGGAGGCACCATGGCACTTAATAGAAGCATTAATTATTCAAAAGGCCTATCTTGTGGTAGGCACATCTACTAATGTGCTAGTATGTATACAAATCAGCTCATGATGGGGGCTTTGGTGCATACAATCAAAACCAAATTTATTAATAAATTCAGCCCACCAGGGGGATGTCTGCTACTTAAAGAAACTGTAATCACTGAGAGACGAGGGGGGTAGGGCGGAGCACAAACGAACGCCGACTCCGCTGCCAACAAAGAGGAGAATAGGTGTGTCAGTGTGCATCTGAAGTACACGCTCATGCAGAATTGGTTTTGCCACCTCCAGCCGTAAACAGATGCGAGTGCAGATAGCCCACAGGTGACCCGACTCCCCTCTTTTGTTCCTCCCACCCCTTCATGGCTCAGTCTCCCGGCTTTATCTTCTGTTCTTTTAGGATTCACCTCATTTAAACCCTCAATGCATTTATAATTTTAACATTTCCCATCTCCTGAACTTAAAGGAGAGACTGTAATACGTTGTTAGTTACCGCTGATTGAGGCCCTGAATAATTTATAGTAATTACATTCACACTTCAATGTCTGCTTCAAAACCAGTGTTTGATGTTCTGCAATTTTTTAAAATGCCTTTTGACATTGTCACTGCAGCACTTCATCAGTCTTTGGACTGCGTGTTGCGCATGAAGCCAACATCTAAAGGTCAGAATCTTATTGAGATCACGTGGAGAAATAAGTATCTCTTTGCCCCTGATGTATAATGGATTTCTGAATGATTGTTGACATTGAGTGTGTCTATAAGCCCCTAATATGATTCCTGCAAACTGACAAGTAAACCTGATGTTCAGTTTTAAGAAAATGTTTATTGGTATTGTAAACATTTTCTGGAAATATCTTAAGGTAATGTCTTCTCAGCTCAAACAGGCTATAATCAATATACCACTGGACAACAGATGGATGCAACAAGGTTTAAAAGTAAGTTTAAGTTGTGTTCTGTTTTCATTGCTTATTTAATACTTCTGTATTACCTTTCAGGTTTTATAGGGTCTATAGGTAAACCATGAACATTCTGCTAACTTTGGGAGTTTTTAACATCTAGCATTTCCCACTCAAGGAAAAAACTGAAATACTCTATTTTGAAGGATTTTCCTGAATATCTGGAAGTGTCTTTGTCATGCAGCTCTCACGGAGCGACAGAGGCTGTTGAAATCACATACCATCATCATAACACTAATGAAAACAGAGAGCTGAATGAGGTATGTCCCTGTGGGTGGCTATGAGCATGTGCCATAGAATGACAAACTGAAAGCATAATGGCCTTAATTCACCAGGATGAGTCAGAGGTAGTGATACACAGGAAAAGGAAAAAGGAGTGGGGGGTTAGAAGACTGAAAAAAAGAGACAGAAATAGACAGAGAGAGAAAGAATGGATGAACGGACTTCTTTTTGTGCTTGTCTCTTTTCCTGGATTATCTGGGTGTAGCATAGCGAATCAATTAACCAAGTTGTTAACTTCAGTTTTTAATTGGCTAGAGTACGATGTGAGTATGTGGTGGAGGAATGAGGAGTCAAATGAATCAATGTGGAGGCAGAGAGGTCTGCTGGGTTAACCACAACGCACTGGTGTGTTACCAAGCCTAATTAAATAATATGTCCCTCCTGGGCTGACTCCTAGTATGACAGCAAACCCACCAGGCGGGGAGGAGAATGCAGCCTGAGCAAGCAAAGGCCCACTTATGGAAAACAAATACACACTTCCAGGTCATGACCCCTTGTGTTACTGATGTGGAGGACATCAAGCTATTGGGTGGGGTTTTTTGCAAAGCTGGGAAGGCTTAGAGAGTGGGAGGAAAAAACAAAAGCTGCACCACACATACACATGCTTGTTATCTGAATAGCTAAAGATATGAAAGACAACTAACTGTTGGCTGGCTACATTAGGAACTGCGAGGTATTTCAAAGTTTGTTTGTGAAGTTCCCTTTTAAACATTTGTTGGTGCCAAAGTTACTTTCAAAGGGATGGAATAACCTTGTATGAAGGCAAAAGACATTAAAATCTATGAGCAGGCATCTGTGCAAACGGCACAAAGAGAAGGCAGATGTCAAAAAGACAGCCCCTTTAAAATTGAATACCTCTGCCCCTGTGTGTGCATGTGTGCGTGTGCCCTTGGAGAAGTCCTAAGGAGAAAAAGAACTCTCACATGAATAAGCACCCGTGAACATAACACATACAGCCACACAGGTATGTAACCAGTCACACACAAAATAAGCAAGTCAACATCTTCTATCTTGATTAGAGAAAAGATACAGACAGGAACAGATGCCACCAAACGTTCAAAGTAGGCATTAGGTGGGGCAAGCACCCTGGGGGAGCTTTGTGGAAGGTTTACTCTCTTTTTTTTCCTGGGTCCAGAAAAAAAAACTGTATAAAAGCTACTTCTCATGCAATGGCTCTCAAATCAGACATTTTACTGTCAAGAGTGCTACCCGTCTCTTAAGAACTCTGCTATTATCAGCTCAACTTTTGCATAAATGTTTAAAAAAAAAAAAGCGAGCATGCCAGAATCAAGTGTAGTCTGGGCGTACTGCGCTTTAGTGGTCATGATGTGCTGCTGGAGAATACAAAGCAGGCCTGTAACTATGTAACAGCATTGCCACTGTCACCAATGGCAATGTCTCATCAAGCTTGTACAAGCTGTTAGGGCTGTTAACTAGAATTTTAAATGTAGTCCAGCAGCATGAGCCGTGTGCCTCGCGATGTTCTACGCAGAACTGCGAAGAGATGCACAACACATCCTGCAACGGTGGCTGATTATTGCATATTGATCTGTGTGGGCTGGCAGGGAAGGACGGACAGGGGATTATGGGTACTGACCTCAGTGATGCGTGGGTTGGTGCACTTCACATTCTTGCTGGACAGGTTGAGCCAGCGGGTGGTGTACGGGTTTATGGGGGGGCAGTGGTGCCGCAGTGTGCACCTTCCCTCTCCACTGCACCAGCCACACTGGAACTTCCGCTCTGCCTTCAGACACATGCCGCAGCTGTCCCGCTGGGCTGCACACTTGTACAAGTGCACTGTGGGATAAAAGGAAGCAAACACAAAGCGACTGAGTGTTGTTTTTTTAAGGAAAACTGACAGCCGTTCTGCTGTGAGTGAAGTGTGACAAATTTCTTTGATTTACATACAATATCAATAAATACACACATGCTGTCTTTTGCTTTGTTTAGAAAAGACACATTTGAACACAGCGAGAGATCACAGAAATGATGGAGAGTGTTACATTTGTCCATCTTCATCCTGTTTGCTAGCAACATGCTGACAGCAGCATCTTCCGTTCTTACCTTGAATATTCTCGGGGTTATCAATAATGAAGTTGCCATTCCACACCACTGAGAAATCCACAGGCAGCTCACTGATTTTCATTCCCTCGTACAGATACTAGAGGCGAAGGAACAGCGGGGTAAAGAAAAAAAAAGACAGAGACGGAGATGGGGATGAAGGTGGAAGAGAGACAAAAAGAGAGGAGGATTTCAATGAGAGGTCTGGGAATTTCAATCCCCGTGAGTCCTAGTAGATGCAGAGCTATGTCCTTCCAATGTTACCCCAAACTTACATCATCTCAGTATCTGAGAGCTGACAAAGTGAAAACCCACAAGAAATGGGACAGCTGAGTAGAAGCTTGAGCTTCCCTTCTGGCCTTTATAGGTTCTGTCCTTAACTGCCTCCTATGCCCTTAATGCCAACCTGACTTTCATTGTGCATGTGTGTGACAGAGCGAGAGAGAGAGGAGAGTAAAATGTGTATGTCTGTGCTTCCTCTGGGAATATATACTGCAGGAGTCAGAATGTGCTCGACTGGAGGGCAGAGCCATGCTGCAGTCATCTCCAGTGTAATTACCAAGGTTGAAACTACTATATCTCCACTGACTAAATGACACACATATGCAGACGTAAACACACACTAGGGTCTGGCACTCGTTTTCTACAGACCGTAATATAACCAGTGTAATTACCTGTTTCTGTATACTCTTTGTATAATATGCAGCCAATTAAATAATGGAAAAATCACCAAATCATGCATGACCAGTTTTACTCATCTTGACTCAGTTTGGGTAAGTGCCACCCTCGTTTCGGTGAACTGCACATTACTATCAAAATTGTCTTGGGCAATGACTGTGCCTCTGCGAAATAGTGGCGTGCGGAAACTTTATCATTACAATTGCTAATTCCCTGCAAAATAAAACTCCACAAACATAAAGGATGTCTCTCAACTTTATAATAAGACGGCAGATAAAAGAGGCAAACATAATTAGATAGCTGCTGCTTAACGGGAGAAGCCTGTCTGTACTTGAGCTCTAGAGGAGCTACTTGTATGTGGCTCTTGCGGAACCGATATCACACAAGCTCATGTTGAGTGGAATGGATCGGTACGCTGGTCAAGTCAGTGTCGCTGGTACATGATGCTTCTAGAGTGAAAAGATGTGTAAAAAATCAACTCAGACCGACAATGGCCACGTCGGAGTCCTGCGTGACGCAGTCTGAGATTCTATGATGTGTGTTCATTGATTGTTTTAGATCCTGAAACTGTAGTAAAATCAGATTTGATAGATAGATGAGCTAAATGTAAGATTCATATAGTCTTGTCAATGATGATTAAATAAAGTTTTTCTATGATATTTATCACCAATTGCTGTTCAGAGATGTACTAAGGTAGCTGTTGTGGTTTAACCTCCATGTAGAGATCGAAGGAGAAGCTAACCCCACTGACCTCAAACTTGTCATTTTCTGTTTCTGCTTGGAGGCTCAGAGAAGGGGGGGAAATGCTGCCTGAAATAAGCAGTCAATAGTGGGCTGATACCCGCAGCCTGCATCCAACCTACCGAGCTGTTCTGGCACTGCACGCTGGAGCTGTTGAAGCGGAGGGCGGTGACTCGGTGTCTGACTCCCTGGATGTGGAGGACGCACTCGTAGCCCCGCTGGCCAGATTGAGGCTGTGGCAGGTTCTTGGCCTTCAGGGTTATAGGCTTCACCTCCCCTGCCGGGATTAGAATCTCCTCAGAGCGCACCAGCTGGGGGCAGTCCTGCAGGGAACAGGCGCAGGGCAGAGAGCGAAGGAGTGTCAATAAAAAAAGAAAAAAAAAAGGAAGAATTGTGCATTTTGTTGTGTAGGTCACAAGCACGACGAGAGGAGCCTCAGTTCCACATGAGAGGGTTGAGAAGTAAGAAATACAGTGAGCGTAGTTGAAGTAGAAAATCATTCTAAGCTAGAATTTAAAAGTGACTAATTTGACCTTTGAAAGCCTCAGAACTGATACCAGAGTGTTGAAGAACACATTATCAAGAGAGGAGTTATATAACTGCTCAATGAGAACGATATTAGTGCTTAACAGTACAATACAGCAATTAGAGGTCAATTCTGTCTTCAGTATAATGTTAAAGAAACATTTGCACAATCAAGATCAAAATCACAGCTTTAAACACTGAATCTGTGGCCTTTAGCTTCGCACTTCCTTCAATCTGGAGTCCTCTTAGATCATATATATATTCTAAAACAGCTTTATAATGGAATCAACGGTGTAAAAAAGCTGCTATTTCTGCCAGACATGAAAGAAGCTGGCCTTTATTCATAATACTGCCACAGAGTAAAGCATCTGATCTAATTAATGAGACTTCCACAGCAAATACATATAAGCCGAAACTGTGCTGGAGGGATGTCCACTGTGGCGTTGGCAGTAGATCCATATGCATTGTATAGCTTAACACCCAAGAGAGCAGTAACCAACACACATCTTTCTCCTTTGCCAATGGGTTCAGATATGTAAAAACAAACATTTAACAGTACCCACAAGCAGATATTAAAGCAGGGCATGTGCACATAACCACTGACATGTAGAAGCTAACATATGCGCATACTCAAGCATATTTTAAGCAGTCTGTTCCGACCTCAAATGATTGACATGGTCAGAGTGATCTTTTGTCATTGTTGAGACATGCTAAGCTCAATAACTGCAGGGATAATAGACTGTTAATTGCTGCTGCAGAGAACAAGAGCTCCGAATGAGAAGCACCATTTCGGAAATAGAAGAGCTTAGATGGCTGTCTTTCTGAAGACATGCCCCGAGGCTGACACGAAGCTGGAACACAGAGCAAGATGCAGAAACTGAGAGAGGAAATGTGCACGAGATGTGGGGGGAGAAAGAGGAAGACAGAGGAGATGACAGGTTAGCTCATACATACGTGTGTGTGTGTGTGTGTTTGTGCATGCGTGTGTGTGTTCCACCAACCTCAGAAGCGTTGACTCGTCCCTCCTGGAAGGAACAGCTGGAGGGGTCATGGGTGCACAAGTTGCGGTATTTGCACCAGTGGCAGCGGAAGGCGCTGTTCACACATGACAGACACCTGCAAAACACACACATGTGCACACACACTGAGTGAGGGAGTCTGGGGGAAAAAAATCAAAAAAATCAGCGCACTCAAGGAGGGACAGCGAGTTTGCCAAAGTTGGGGAAGTGCCACACAGGAAATGAGTTCAGATCCCAAGTGGGCACCTGCTGTTGTTGTGCCCTTGCGGTTGGCACGGTACCTAATAGCTGCCGGGCCAAGCTCTCCCTGCATATATTTTCGACTGCCATGCATTAATACCGCGTGTCAAGTGTGAACGGGAGGCGGGATGTTAACCCTCGCAACCACAATCAGATGGAGGAAAAATGAGAGAGAGAGAGGGAGAGAGAGAGTTGAGTAATGAGGACAAATAAGACACTGGCGCAGCTTGATCCTGCAATTACCATTAGCCCTGAATTGTTAAAGTGTTGCTGTAATTACTAGCTGTTAGGTGTGTGCGTGTTTGCATGTGAGCACTTTTTGCATGTACAATATGTAAGTGTGTGTGTGTGCTTGTGTCACTATAGGGATATATGCAGTACTGCCAGTGGCCAAAGCTGAATTTAGATCCTTTGCTAAAGGTTTCAGTCACATTATCGGATTGTTATTAGTGTATAAGCAGCATATTAACATCATAATATATCCCTATGAAATGTAGTGAAATCTCATTATTAACTATATTTCAATAGAGTACTTGCACTTTCCTATACTGTACACGTTATATGGGTGAATGGATGGAGAGATGAGCAAATACAAGATCGGACAAGACAATACTCTCTGCATGTTGCCATAGCAAAGACAACACTCACACTTAATTGATTGTGATGGCATTTACTACACTATGTATTCAAGAACAGTTGTTCAGAGAGCGCACGTTAGTCTCAGCTGGCCC
>OMNN01025397.1:5841-18011 GCA_900302755.1 Chromis chromis
GAGCGGAGAGGGAGATTTTTTTTATTTTTTTTCCATCCAACGTCGCAGGCTCAGCACCACGGCGGGAGTGAGGATGACTGAGAGAGAGAGGGGAGGGAGAGAGAGGGAGAGAGAGAGAGAGAGAGAGAGGGAGAGAGAGAGAGGTGGAGATGCATAGAGCTCTGCGTAGAGTAATATAGTTTAACTGCAGTGGGCATCTGCCTCTACAGCTGGCTTCTTTCTCAGTGAAGTGAGTACCTGCAGACCCACCACTTACCTTTATGAAGTGCTTTGCTGTTATAAATAGCAAATATTATCCACATGGAACTGAATGAATCATCAAGTCAACATCATGCCAGGCACACATGATGTGGGAAGTCACACATCCATATGTAAATCCATCATGCCTTGTACATTGTCTTTATTATACCTGTATTATATCTTTATTATACCTAGTAGCAGTTATTTTTGTGCTTTGGATTTATTTATTTACTAATTTTGTTGCACATTGACAATGACGGTACATTCTTCTATTCTATTCTGTAGTTCACTCATCTGATCTTAATTGATCTCAACATAGATGCGAACATCAGTGGCATAGGCCTGAGATTTAAGACACAGACAAACATGCTTTTGTAAATCTAAATTAGCACTACAATGTCTTTATTATACGTTTATTATATCATATATCATTTGTATCTAGCTGCTGTAACTTGTACATTTACCCAGTGAGAGATCAATAAAGTTTATCTTGTCTTGTGTTGTCTTAACCGAGACATGAACATCAGTTGCACATTAGGCAGGCCTATATAATTCCATATTACTTTCATTATTTATTTATTTTTTTATAAAATCCTAAGATTAAGACAATATCTTCTATCTATCCTTATTGTTCTTTGTAATTATTGACCTGCTGCTTTCATGCCTCATCTGTACCCAGCTGCTGTAACTTGTAAATTTCCCCCATTATGTTAACAGAGACACGGACATCAGAGGCATATAAGGCAGGCCTGAGATTTAAGACACAGAAAAGCTTGCTTTTGTAAGTTTGAATTGGTACTACATTGTCTTTTCTGTACTTGTATCTTTATTTTTACCCTTATTGTACTTTGGTGTCTTCCATGCCTCATCTCCATCCAGCAGCTGTAACATGTAAATTTACCAGGTGAAGGATCAATAAATCTTATCTTATCTAATCTCATCTTTTCTTATCTTGTCTTGTCTTGTCTTGTCTTTTTATAAAGATTAAAGACATGAAGATACAGACAAACATGCTTTTATAAATCTGAATTGGCACTCACTATAAGGTAAGAACTGATGCACGGGGAAAGGAATCAGGGCATTGTTGTATAATATGAATAGTTCTTGACAGATGGTAATTATTCACTAAAAACATCTATGCTAAAAGCAACAACTGGCATAAGCAATGATTTGTGGCATTTTTTTCCTCCGTTACAGCATTGCACAATGAAAGATTCATTGGCTCCAGGCATACATTGAAATGGGTCAGGTTGCGTTAGAATGATCAGAGCCCATTGTTATCGTCAGCTACCTCCTTTCTTTACTTCCTCCTCCTTCTCACCTTTATCACAAGTTTGCCGTTTATATTTGCTTTTTGAAGCTTTAAATAGGTGGGGAGGTGAGTTTTCTCTGCAGTTTGTGAATCGAGCTGTGGGAAAATCCGGAGATGTGAGAAAGCCGCGAGGATGTTCTGCATGTGCAGACAGCAGGGAGGCCGGTTCTGCCTGTTTCACGTGAAGGGAGATGCTGAAGGTGTGATCATACTCAATTAACACTCTTCCCCTCCTCATTTCTCACTTGCTTTTTTTCTCTTCCCTCCTCACAAAAGCCAGCACACACAGACACATGCAAACACACGTGTACACTTCAGCTCATTAACTCGGTCTCTCTCTCCATCTCTGTCTTTTTTCACTGTCAGTGGAGGACTATTAGCTCCAGAGGCTGCTCTGGTGCCGAGACTCTTATTAATATTTTCTCATTATCAGTGCCTGTAGTGTGAAGCAATAGCACAATGGCTGGTCTTGGCATGATGCTTTACAAATCTGTTATCTATCGCTGCTACTGGGAGGAGTCATGTGTGATGAGTTAGTTACTGCTTGTGCTTCTTCACACAATAGGATACATTTGCATAGCATGCAAAACTGCAGCAGTAATGATTAATAATGATATCTTGCATGAAAAGTCCTAATTCTAAAGGACAACCAAGAAAAATCCTGTTCTAAAAATCTTGTCTTGCCTGCATTTCTTCGGTTCTGGCGTGCTGATTTCACAAATCTGATTTAATTGGGTAAACAGTGAAATTAGTAGATTGCAAGAGAAACACAAGAACAGAATATTGCAAATATTGGAGCAAGTGAGGAAGAAATCAGGACAAGAGCAAATTCCCTGACTCACTTTCAATTAAAAAAAACTTCTTTGCCAGAGCAAAGAAGTTTTTTCTCCAAGTCTTTACCTTTGCAAATTTGATCCAATTAACTGCCTCAAGCTACCCGTGAGCCGACAGAGGGGAAACAGAGAGCACTGGATTCAAGAAGATACAGTACAGCAGAGGAAATTCAGTTCATGAATTTGTACCAATAAAACTGACAGGTGTTCTGTACAGAAAATCAAGTTATTTGCTTTAAGGATGCTTTATCACGAGGGTGGGTCTAAAAAATAAATAGGAATCACATCCAGTCCAGAAGTGTTTTGTAAATTTGGAGAAGACATTGCCCTCTGAGGAACCTTGTAGGGCAGGGGTGGGCAATCCTGGTCTTCGAGGGCCACTATCCTGCATGTTTAAGATGCTTCCCTCTTCCAACACACCTGATTCAAATGATCAGGATCGTTATCAGACCTCTGCAGAGCTTGATGATGAGCTGATCATTTGAATCAGGTGTGTTGGAAGAGGGAAGAATCTAAAACATGCAGGATAGTGGCCCTCGAGGACCAGGAGTGCCCACCCCTGTTGTAGGGGATGCTGCAGGAGACATTGCTACAAGCCATTCGATCCTTGTACAACCAAAGTAGGTGTTGGACTCCACCAAGGTTGCATCCTGTTCCCAAATCTGTATTTTATATTCATGGATCTAAAGGTGCAACCGGGGCAAAGAGAGTGTCCAGTTTTGGGAAACTCAGAGTTGTGTCACTTTTTGCAGATGACATGGTTCTGTTGGCTTCATCAGGCCGTGACCTTCAGGGTTCACTTGGGCAGTTTGCAGCTGAGTGTGAAGAACCAAGATGACAGTCAGAACTTCCAAAGACTGACCACATTACAGCATCAGCAATAATGTGGACATTGTTCCAGACTCATGGGGAAGAGGGAGATGAGCTGGAAGGCAAAGCTCTCAAATTTTGAGTCAATCTTTGATCCAGTCCTGAACTTCAGTCAGTAGCTCTGGGTAATGACTGAACGAATGAGATTGCGGATATAAGTTGGTTTAAAATGGTTTTCTTGTTTTCCTCAGTTGCCTTCCTCAAAAGGAGCCAGGCAACTTCCTTTTTTTGGGGTGGGGGATCGTGTCCAACTGGAAGAAGACCTTGGGGTAGACCCAGAAGTCAGAGGGTTTCTCATCTGGCCTGGGAACGCCTTCGGATCCTCCAGGAGGAACTAGAAAGCACTGTTGTGGAGAGGGATGTCTGGATGTTTGGTTGTTTGGTTGTTTGGATGGATGGATGGATGGATGGATGGATGGATGGATGGATGGATGGATGGATGGATGGATGGATGGATGGATGGATGGATGGATGGATGGATGGATGGATGGATGGATTCAGCCTGTACCAAACAAAATCGTGAAGATACTCTTGTGTTGGACGGACTGACTGGCCATTGTAAGTCATTAGAAGCCCAACATGAAGGTAAAAGGATGCTTCATAAGGCTGACTGAACCCAGAGCTGCTGGCCTGTCTGCTTCCATTCCTAACCTCATCCAGGTGTCTCGTCTTAATAATTCTTTCCTAACTTCACTGCCAAACAATTATTAACTGCTCTTATATTCTTACTGCCCGGGGCTGTAATTTTTTATCCTTCTTGTGTGGCTAATTTTTGGTGGTGCCAGGGACAAATGGGGTTGTCATGATGCCACTACTTAAAGGTTCTGGGACTATGACACTAACTGTTAATGAATCTAATTTTAGACAAACTTTTTCTGAGTGCTTCGTTTTCTGATTATTTTTTTTTTCATCCTTTTTCTTGGAAACTGCTCTGGCATGCGCTTCGTCTGCCTAAAGGTTCGCCTGCTCCGTTTTGCTGGTGTTTCCTTGATCCATGCAGACCTCTTTCTTTAGGTGGGTCAAGGGCTGCGTGACTTTGACTCACTTATCAAACAATTATTCAGGACACTCTGCCTTTCAAGTGTTGCCTTTAGGATCTGCTAGTTAGTTCAGTGTCACTTTTAAGCATCTTTCTGTATTTTTAGAAGGCAGGGCTGAATAGAGAAACATGCCTTTTATATGGTGCATCAAAGCATTACGGGGCATTTGCATAGTTTTTGCCTTCAGCATGATAATTTGAAACAGCACAAGGTGTGTGTCTCGTGTATAATTGTGGTTGCTGAATGATAAATGGCTCGTGCACTTACAAACGCTTGATTAGGATCATTTTATTGGCGTTCAGGGCTCCTCTGATGCGACTGTAATAGTATTGTGCTGATGAGGTGACTCGTTGTGCATACACAGCAGTGCTTTACACATTCAGGTTGTCTTAATTTACAATCAGCATTATTGGCCCCGTGATGGAGATTGTAATCCATGTTGTTATGTTGAGCAATACACGATTCATCGGCCAGCAGTTCTTGGCAGCCATGGAAGTCGGTTTTACAGAAGGCATGACACAGAAATAAGCAACTGGGCCACTACCTCAAGCTATCAGCTGTTTGCCGGTTCACTAAACCCTGCTAACACATTTACAGTGGATGTCATCCTACCTGGAAAAGTCACATATGTCTTCTTTCTCAAGCAGAAGAGTCCGCTGTGGAACCCAAAGCCTTTAATACTGCATGACTGGTCCATGTTTGAGAAGCAGAAAGAGAAGGGGGGGAGGATTGTGTGTCTTTTCTGAAAATGTAGCATAGTCTTCAGGTGCTGCATATGGTGCTATAAATTGCACAATGTGTAAATATTAATTTGCAAAAACAGTGCATATGCGTGAATGTGTACAGTGACCTCACCCACTGGTGGTTTAGTCCAGGATTTATAAAGGATGGTTAGGCAAGGTGTTTGCTAGTAACACTCATATAACACTCTAGTTTTTTACTTTTTAATAGAAATAATGAAACTTACCTACAGAATTCAAGCAACAGCTTCTGCAACTACATTCTTTGGACGGCGGTGCATGGTTGCTTTCTTATATCAATTTACTGGGGGGGACATTTTGAGCATGTTTGAATATGTAGGAGGCAAAAAGGCTGGCTGGATCTCTGCTTGAGCCTCCTTGTTTATCCACATTTAAAGGCCAACAGGACAGATGTGTTTTATAAATGGAGTACGGTCTTTGCCAGGCTTCTCCAATTATCCAAAATATAATTACAGACATTAAATGAAACATTTACGGATCGTATTATTCATGCAGGAGGCGTCGTATACCATGAAATTCTATTTACTCTACTACTAAATATTGAAAGCACTGTTTAACACATTCTACTTGCAGCAGCCTCAGGCTCTTGTGTGGACCTTACTAAATATTATTTTTTCTTCATTTTGAGTTGGAGGTTTATTGTTTTTAAACTTTGCAGATTTGTGGCTATACTCTTTTTAAAATAAGCCTTACTTGCTTTGACATTTTGGTATCCAATCCAAGTGTCCCTTTTCTCTTTGTTTCAGCAGGACTGGATAAAAAAAACAACAACTATGAGTACAGTTAGTAATCTGTGTCAGCTCGCTTATGTTCCCAGTGTAGTCGATTGAACAGGCTCAAACTGTATCTGTCAGTGGAATAAAACATGCTCGGGGAAAAGTTTAAACGTGTCGCATCCGCTGTTTCATTTCCACCCCTGGTCACCTTCCTGCCACTCCTGACCTTTTGTCTGATGCCGACGCCATTTGACAAACTCTGACACATACCCAACATATTCAGTTGGGTTTTTTTTTTTTGCAGGATTGTTTACCAGACGTGGTATCTCAGCTGACTGGCCTCACGACTCCAGCGCCGCGAGTGTGTTTCCATGGCAACCATGCATAGTATTGAGAAGAGTGAGAGAGACTCTGAAGCTAACCCTGAGCACTGTAATATCTTGTTATTTTTCTCCCCCTCCGTCCATTATTTGCCTTCGCAGGCAGCTTAAATATCACATCAGAGCCTCGGTGGCACTGATTGACTGCAGCGTTTGTTAAAGACTTTAAAAACTGCCTTGACCGTGTTTGTGCTTATGCAACTCAGTACTCAATCCATTAACATTATTGCCTTTTACATCTCCAGCTCAGCAAAGATGCACACATTATTGATTTATGTTTAAAAAAGTTGCTGCTCTATAGATTTGTCACCATTTGCCTGCCAGTGAAGGAACATTACAAAGAGCCTAAAGCAGATCTGAGGCGGAAGAGCTGCTGGGGAGAACATATTATGCTGTGTTGTAGAATCAGGGCCTAAAAAAATTGACACACATGAGATACTTGTGTTAATAAATGTTGAAGCAGTGAATTCAAAATGCAAAATGGAGAACTTCATGAGCTGATATTAGTGTTGTTGTAACTCAGTAGTCTGTCATTTGCGATGCCGTTCCACCAACTGAACCTGGATTCTTTGAAGATGTTTTTTCTGCTGCAGTATTTTTAGGAACAGAAGGGAAAGCCTGTTTGTGTTTCTCAGACGTGGTGCATGCTTGTGAAAAATAAAAAAAAAGCTGTTTTAATTAATTAATATTAAACTAGAGTGTGAAAACTAGAGTGTGAATGTTGGCTGTGTCATGAGTGGCCTCATGCCTGGACAGAGTTGAGGGCAGCATCACTAGATTCAACTGGGATCCAATCAGCAGTCAAGCAGACGGAACGCAGAGTTCCAGCTGATCCTGACAGACAACATGCATCATTAAGCAGGAATCAGAAACAGGAATTTGAATGCACAAATGTTCCGTTACTCGGCCGCGTACGTGGATGCAAACACACAATTACGTTTTTGAATAATAGAAGACAAAATAGATCAAATTCTGCTTGCTTAAATAGGGCACGCTATCTCACACACACCGACGTGCATACCCAATCCCTCGCACCGAGTTTATTCAGTCTTCTTGCGTCATAAATGTTTGTGCATAAAGCAAATAAATAAACCATCATCTGTGCGCTGACCTGCTGCTGTGCAGTTGGTGTAGAGCCCAAACTCTTATTTGCATAGAAGGAGAAGCTCAAGGAAATAGCTCAAGAGGAGTTTGACATCTGTTGCTCTGCAGAATAAGCTTGTATTCTGTTTTTTTTGTGTGAAAGTTAATACTTGAAACCAGCAGAGGATCATAGAGCAGCTTTGTGATTTCACACCAGGAGCAGCCTGAGAAACATTACAACCCAAAAGCTGTTATAAAACCCAATCAGTTCAAGGTATGATCAGTAATGTGCAGCTCTTTGGTAACATCTAGTGGCAAACATGGGAAACTGCACTGAGTGTTTCTCAGTTTGGGATTTGACTTGCAAATTTCTAGCTTAGCCCTGTCAGCTAACTGATGCAGCACTTTAGAGGTAAGATAGAAAACACTGTTACTGCAGGAGCGATGTCATTAATCAGGCCTCAACAGTGTTGCATGTAGCTGCTAAACTTTACAAAATTTTGCAGCAGGAAGTGAAAAACACCATCACAGATCTCAGTATCTGTGTCACATAATATAATTCCATCTCTCTATCAATATCATAGATTTCCAGGTAGCTCAGTGTGCAGCATAATTACACTAAGCTGAGTGTTTAGGGACTATTACGTCTCAGCAGCAACTGAGGAAATTTGATTTACTCTGATTGATACTGTTCAAAAACACTTAAAAAGCCCACAGAAGCATTATTATCACGTTACTAGCTCTGAATTACAGTGGTGTGCTCCTCTGTTAGGCTACGTCTTGCATTGTTTTCTACTGTTTGCCACTCAAAAGTGACTTAGAATTGTAGTTTAACTTAAATGTTTTAACCTTTCGCTCAAATTTCTAATAATAATAATAATAAAACCTTTATTGATCCCCTTGGGGTAATTCATTCTCTGCATTGACCCATCCTATTCAAAGTTAACCTTAACTATACATACTAGGAGCAGTGGGCTGCCGTGGTGCAGCGCCCAGGGAGCAGTCAGGGGTTAAGGGCCTTGCTCAAGGGCCCACAGTGGTGGTGACTGGGACAAGCTCTCACTTCCCCACCTCAGCCTTTGCCAGTCTGGGGACTCGAACCGACGCTCACTGGTTACAAGTTCGCTTCACAAACCACTAGGTCACCACTGCCCCAATTCTACAGGGGGAAGTTATGATCTATAGCCCCAGTTACTCAGACTGATTGATAAGTCCTCATAATCTTCAAACGGTGTCATGCAGGTATTTTAACTGCTAGTTATTTATCATGGTTGCTACTCTGCTTTGTCAACTAAATGGAAGTTAGTGCTGCAAATACTCTAGACAAGCTACAAAGGGTGCAGATGTTATACATTTTAATACATCAAATTGTGTTTTTACCCTTCTGTTTAAACATAATGCATTTAGAACTTGTCTGTTTTTATTCCTTGTAGCGCCACATTATGTAATAATGCCGCATTATGTAATAATGTAATACATTTGCACCTCATTATGTAATAACGCCGCATTTTGTAATAATCTGACGCATTTTGTAATAAAATTCTTGAACGCAATATGTAATAAACTTTGCCGCATTTTGTAATAAGTTGTTACATATTGCATCAGTTATTACAAAATGCGGGTGTTGCACTTTTTTTTATGAAGAAAATGTAATAATTTGGTGCAATATGTAACAACTTATTACAAAATGCGGCAAAGTTTATTACATATTGCATTCAAGAATTTTATTACAAAATGCGGCGTTATTACATAATGAGGTGAAAATGTATTACATTATTACATAATGTGGCGCTACATTCCTGCCTTGTGAAGCACTTTGGATTTTTAAAAGTGCTTTTTATTAGTATTTCCCCTTGATCTCTCCAAATATTGACATTTCTCTCGTTTGTATCATCATTATGAAACAATTCTATTGTTTTTATGCTTACTGGAAATATGAAATATAGTCGTGCATCAACACAGACATGGCTGCAGTATCAGTACCATTTAATTGGGACATAAATATACAGTTTAGGGCAATGCTAGATTCCACATTACACCCAGAATTATATAAACTAGTCATTGTGCTGCTATCTGGAGGTCATCCGTGTCCGAAAATGCATCAGCTGCAGTGTCATTATTTGTGTTTAAATGCTGCAGCCTTGAGGAAGACAGATGCATTAAGTATGGATGACACTAAGTTCAGTGTTGTCTGTATATAGTATATGGGGGGGGAAAAAATAAAACATGGGTCCAATCCTGCAAAAATAATTAACTTCTAGAATACGCACTAATGCATAATCTGCTTTGCCACTCCATTTCTTCAAATGAAAAAAATTGTAATTTCACCACAGCCAATCCCATAAAGATTTTATTATTCTGTTCTACATCTCTGGTGTAAGCAGCATCATGAGCAGTTATATACATCATTCATTTATTTTCATGATTTATAAGAACAGGAAATAAGCAACACATACAGAAATTCAGATGTCGGCATAGAAAATCCCACCAGCTGTTGATTAATGTGCATTTCCCAGAAGAAAAACCTTTAAAAGTACAGAGGTTTACTATTCCAAGGACACAGGTGATTTAAAAATGAAGGTGACTCTCTGCCAAAAAAATTGGAATGCTCATCACTGGTGCCTTCCAAACACGATAAACAGCAGTAAGCAGTTTTCTCTTCTTGCATACATTACTGATTTTGATATATAATAGAAATAAACAAGGTTAAACGAGGTCGATCCCTGCATTTCTGGGTGTCTTTACACCTGAGTTTAAAAACTTTACGAGCCCCGTCTGTGTGCGAGGTAAACGACGATGTAAATGACGTGAGAACATTTGGCTCTGCGCGTCTCACAAATTTGTCTTGTAAAGTTTAACACACGCCAAAGTGTCCCAGCCCGCACGTAAATGCGATGCAAATGGCAAGAAGAAGAAACAACTGAGAGTCGAACGTTTTTACATTTTTAGAGGATCTGTTTGTTTAAGACGGTGGCTGTCCGAGGGTGTGAGCGACAGCGTGCGGGGAAAAGCTTCCACACCCAAACAAATCAGGTTAGGAGATGCTCACAAATTTACATTATCTTCACAGCTGTCATGTAAGACTGTGAGGACTGCTATTAATATGGGCCTTAAAACTCACATCAATGCTGTTACATGAGCTACATCTCAAATAAATCAAGTAAAATCATATGAAATCGATGCTGTTGACACAATATAAGCTTTCGTAATGTTGTATTGCACAAATAGTAAAAACCTAAATGATCTTATGATAGTTACTGTAGAAAAAAATATTACTTTAGCATTTTACTTAGAGGCCTTTGACAATGAAAACAGCAAACTAGAACCTTAAGACTGTGAACTACACAAGATGTAGATGCTCAATTCAGCTTCTACATTCACTAAAGTGGAATTTATAAAAAGCATAAATAATAAATTACTATAGATGTTAGTTTTTTTTAATCCCTTTTTTTTTGTCTTTCCCTTTTTTCACTTCATCATCCTTTTATTTCTCATGTCTCTGTTATTCAGGCTTGTCCAAGTCCTCGGAGACTGAAGGTGCATCCTGAAATGAATTAATATTTAAATCAGTTGGCTTTTCAGTGTTGTGGAATTGATGTCACAGGTTAAGATTACATTTAATTTGATATTTGTAAGATTTGCTTGAGATAATGTGTTGGTTTGCCTGACACTCACCGCCGTTTCTTCTTTTCCACAAGAGCACGACAGCCATTTTTTGTACTCCTCTCGCACCTGGGAGACAAAAAACAATCCCAACAGTTCAGATCATGCACATTACATCATTAAGAGTAAATATAGAACAGAATTAGGCATGAAAAGGCGCTACCTCCTTATTGAGCAGACAGTGTACGATGTAAAGGAAGGTGCCCTGCTGGGAGTTGAGGATGATGAAGAGAACCTGGAAGAAAAGGTTCGTCTGGTACAAACCCAGAATCCACGTGCAGCCCAGTATGACAAACTGGGCCAGGATTTTGAACACAATTATCCTGCAAGAACATGAGTGGGCACACAGAAGAGCATTTTTAACACTTTGAATATGTTGAGATTTGACTATCACTTGACAAAATGTACCTAATTAAGTAACTGTTCACATATTTCCTATGCATATCAATGTAAACCCATCCTTAGTGCAACCCTGAGTCCGACGTCGACTTAATTTTTTAACCCTTTAAGTCCGAATGCGTCATCTACATTTTTATTGTATGTTTAAAAGATTTATCCTTTTTCTAATGTCTTACTGTTACTGCAAAGAGTGTATCTGCTCTGCTTAAGCACAGCCTGCAGTTCAACCTAGTTCAGCTGCAAAGTCACATGACTGACGGTCACAGTTGAGTCGCTAGCAGCTTTCCAGTTGCACCCAGGAGGGCAGAATTTTAGTTACATAATCTGGTTTATTTTTAGTCATTTTTAACCCTTTAAGTCTTAATGCGTCATCGGCTAGCGCACTTTGGAATACTGTAAATATGTCACCGTTTGTGCTATTGGAAAAAAATCTAACGGTTTCTGAAAGCTGAGGCGTTGCGCTTTACAACCAATATGGTGTCATTACGGTAAATTCATCCGTGCCCCTCCAGGAATCCGCTGGATGAAATTACCCTAAAATTACCGTAATGACACTATATTGGCTGCAAAGCGCAACAACATTGCCATTACGGTCATTAGGGTAATTTCATCCATGCCCCCCCCAGGAATCAGTTGGATGAAATTACCGTAAAATTACCGTAACTCTTATAATAGGCAGTAAATCATAAATAACTGCCAGATATTGAAAGTTTCTTCTGAAAAAAAATGGGCACCAGCACTCACAGGACATTTTATTACCTTTTTGTAATCAAAATAAGAAAAAAAAGACCAGGTGGACATTTTGAGGCTCAGGTCTTAAAGGGTTAATCTAACTTGTGTCTATTTCAGATTGTATTCCCAAATATACCAAAC